>MJHO01000251.1:0-30374 GCA_002076135.1 Xerophyta viscosa
TATCATTTATATTTCCAAGAATCTCAACGTGCCTTATCCCGGTTTCTTAATTTCCATAAAAAATAAGTGGCGACTCCTAAATTTTTAATTTGTTCCCCGCCTCGCCGGGAGGGAGGTCATCAACAGTTATGAGCTATCACTTCCAATATACTCAAAATTATTACAATAATCCGAACTAGACAAACGAGATAAAAATAAATTACACCACACCAAACCGTAAGCCTCATACTATACAATCGTCATGCCAACAAATCCACTTGGAAAAAAAATGAGGAATGGGTACGATGACTCAATGAGTGATGAAATCCCTAGCACTCGCAAGGTCTAGTGCTAAGATTGCGACTGCCTACCAAGTCACTACAAGTGTAAGCTATACTAATACAAGCACACGTGACAATGCATTATCATGCAGATCAGATATTTAAATCAAATTCATAACTAAGCATGATTATCAGACGGGTACGCGACATTTTTCAAAAAAAATACGTATATTAATATATTGTCATCATACGCATGAATCTATCCAAGCATTCATACATAGACATTAGCATTAATAAACACGATTGTAAGGCGCACATGATATTTCAATCCATGTATGATATATAGAACAACATAACGCACATGGCCAACATGATGCACATGATAAGATGTTACTTCTTTCAAAGAATATGCAGGTCGTATAAATGTTCTGTCTACAACCAAATAATCATGAATTTATCTTTTATTTATTATTATTACGGATCCATATGTAGTGTACATTGACGAGTCCCTACCTTGGTTAACGGTGGCATCTATAGTTACAAGGAGTCCGATGCCATTCGATCCCCTACATCCGCGGTACCGTAGTGCCGAGAGACGGTCTGACGCCATGTCACTCACGACTTGGGTCCCTCAGGAGAACCCTACACTCACCAGTCTGAAGAACAACCCAAAGTACCCTTAACATCGCACTAAAATTTTATGGCTCTATTGCCAACCCCAAACCCAGGGGGCTGTGGCATGCGCATGCAGTACCAACCGTAAAAAGCTGAAAGATTTTATCCGTACTTGTTCAACATGCACCATCCCGTGTCACAACCACTATATTATACCGGCCTAAAGCTGACCCCACCCAACGGGGGAGTGTGGGACACGTGTGATCATGTGAACCAGTCACGGACCCCCTCCTCAGGAGCACAAACAGATTTCCACACACATTATCAAACATGCAAGTAAGCCTCACATAATCTCTAAGCCAAGCACATGTACATGTCCAACCTCGTAATGTGGCATGCAATCCATTAGGCATCATGAGGGTACTATGCATGCAATGCATCAACGTTCATATACATATCAATGAGAGCTATAATATCATCCATTGAGTATTCTATGTAACATGCGCCCACATGCACATCATATAATCAAGCTTAGTAAGCAAGCTTGCATCATATAGCATGTATGCATCCAAACCCTCTATAAAAGGCATCACAATCACATGTATGCATCACATAATAGGACATCATTTGCTATAGTAGAGCACAATATAGCATCAATATTCCAACCAAAAAGCATGCTAATGCTCCATACAAAATCACGGAAACATACCAAAACATATCAATCATAGCATGATCATGTTAACAACCAAATGAGACCGCAAGATCACTCACCTTCATCCTAATCTTACCAGGTTAGGATCGGTCGATTAGTGCAAATTCCATTGAAACTCTTTTGAAATTGACTTCGTCAATGCGTCCACGATGTCGAGAGAATGCCGTGAGGTGGTCGAATTCACTAGAAAAGTTCGCCATAGGTGGTCGGACGGCGGCGGCGATCACGGCTCTGTGACGTTCAGAGTTAGTCAACACATACGGGTCCCGAAGAGATAGCGACGACTCACCGCGGCTGCGCGGCGCACCACACACCTGAGAGAGAGAGAGAGATACTCCGACAATGGCATGGTCCTGTCGACACCCCATTTTGTCCGAGCCGTTTACACTTTATCAGAGCACAGCAACTGAAACTCGCTTGGCACAACTAAGATCTAATTTGATTCGGTTAAATCCAATTAAATATGTGTTGGTTCAATTATGCTTAAAAGGCCCCATTAAATCCAATAGGCCCAATTAAGAACCAATTGCGCTCAATTAAATTTAATCAATTTGATTAAATCTGATTAAGTTCAATAAAGCGTACTTAATTCATTAAAATTCAATTCATTTCAATTTAGTTTAATCGGACACATTTAAATCAAAGTGAGTATTTATACGAGTCATATGCAAAATCATTTAATCATAAAAATCAAAATCTTGCATGTAAAAGGCTGGTTATGCCAATGATCGAAATGGTGGATTACATTTCGCAAAATCTTGAGGGGCTATTATTGCGAATAGCAAACAAGTGGATTTATTGTGTAATGCATACAAGTGGGTATAGTTAGAGATCCACAAATGAAGGAGTAGGTTTTTGGGAGTGAATAGCCATATAAGAGGGACCGGAGGAGGACTCAAGGGGTGAAGAGAGAGAGTCCGCAGGAGAGAGAGAGAGAACAAACGCCGCCGCACACACACCACCATCGGAAGCCATCTCCGGCAGAACGAACGCCTACAACGACATCTCCAGACTCCGGAGACAGCAACGTCGCCGCCGGTCAGAACCTCCGCTGCCGCACCGAGCTCTGACCAAACACATCCGAAACATCAAAACTCCAACAACTCAATCCACGTCCAAATCTCGACGTAATCCTCTCAAAATCGTCTCTACATATTCTAGATGACACGACGCTGCCGTGGCTTCGCCACGGCGGTGAAACGATATAATCATTCTTTAAAACCTAAATTACACCCCACTATATCTCATTACACACACATCGAAATCAAATTCAGACATCACCATTTAATTCAGGACCATTGAGAACCTTAGGAACGACCCTACTGGCAGCAAACGATCACCGCCGTAAAAAACGACCAAAAACTTTACACCCTCGAGAACTCATTAAAAGAAGCCTCTAACCCAATTTTTGACGTCACCAATACGTCGGGGACGGCCGAACTCCCGGAAAGCCGTCGCTGGGGGCATAAAAAAAAAAAGAAAAATGCGAATAACAGCTTAATGGGTTGAAGACGATCCAAATGGATCGGATCTCTGCCAAAAACCCGCATCCGCAACCCGCTACCCGTTTCATTAAAGCGAGCGCGCCCGCGCGGGCGACCAGACCCGAACCGCGATCGAGCCCGATCGCGTGGCTGTGCCCGCCCGCGCGTCTGACTCGAACCCAGAACGAGCCCGATCGCGCGGCGAACCTAGACCGAGCCCGTTTCGCGCGGCCGAACCCTTTTGCGAATCCATTCCGCGTGGTCGAGTCCAGACTCGAACCGTTTCGCGCGGGCGAGCCGTTTTGCGAGTCTGTTTCATCCGATCGAGCCATTTACCGATCCAAATCAAAGGATTAAGACCAATACCGAGCCAAATTGCATAAATGTGCTTATTATTGAGCCAATTTCATTTTAAATTAAACCAATTTGATCTAATTCAACTTATTTGGGATTTTAAAATGAATTAATGCTATTTTTTTAAACTAATTGTGAAAGTTTTTATGGGTTATAGGTACATACTTTTAATCTAAAATAAAATACCGAGGTGTATACTTCCACTTTTTATTTTCTTTCAAAATTTGATATTTTATAAAATTAAGAATTTTGAAATTGTGCATGAGTTTTATGGATTATAGGTGTACACTTGTAATCCAAAAATAAAATACGGAGGTGTATACTTCCACTTTTTATTTTCTTTCAAAATTGAATTATAAAAATTAAGAATTTTGAAATTGTGCATGAGTTTTATGGGTTATAGGTGTTTACTTGTAATCCAAAAATAAAATACGGAGGTGTATACTTCCAATTTTTATTTTTTTTCAAAATTTGATATTTTATAAAAATTAAGAATTTTGAAATTGTGCATGAGTTTTATGGATTATAGGTGTATACTTGTAATCCAAAAATAAAATATGGAGGTGTATACTTCCTAAATATTTCGAATTCAACGTTGTTTTGCAAACACAAAATTCTGCGGCATACATTAACCCGATAAACAACAAACAACAAATACCTGTAGCTCATTTATAATTAGAGGTGTATACTTCTAAATTTTAAGGAAATTACACGGCTCAAAAACATAATGAAACTTTTTGGGTGATGATGAGGAAACGATACAGCGCTGAGCCCAACCTTAACTAAACAAAATTCTTTACAAAACACTTCTCGACATTAAGCATCGTTTTCACACGCAGAACATTTATATATTTTATTTTCTCTAATTCTCATATTATAAGTAAATCGACATGTTTGAGATTTATCCATTCCTATCTATATAAAGTAAAAAGAAGGGATAACGTACTATACTTATTTCTACTTTTTGAAGTTTATTATTTAAATAGGGAATTGAATGGTGATAATAGATGAACGAAGTGTGTTACCCCTTTCTATTTCTATTATACATATTTGAGGAGATAAAATTCCCTTTTAAATTAATAGAAAGTATGATTACAAGATTGGTGTATACTGATTTTTTTTAATCGTAAATTCTATTATTTAAATGCCGTATTAAATGTTAAAAGGAGAAAATAGTGTATATACATTATCTTTATGCATTATATAGATATATTAAAAGTCGATATACTTATAAAATCAAAAAAATATAAGAAACACAAAATTTGCACAACCATCTATAGAGTACTCTCTTTCGAGCGCGCTGTGGGTTGTTCTTCTTCCCCACACATAACCACGAACGAGCCTTAAGAATCTCAAAGGTGCCTATCCGGTTTCCTAATTTTCCATAAAAATAGGGGCTACTCCAAAACCCCTCTTCCCCCTTTCCGAGAAGGTCGTCAATAGATGGCGACTCCGCTGGGGACCGTCCAAGCTCGTTTTAGATAGTTGGATAATTTATTGTGTGTTTACATTTTTTTTGTTTTAACTAGGCTTTTGTGATATATCGATAAATTGTTGTGGAATGTTTCTGCTTTGCATATTGTTGACCAAAGGGTAAATACCCATCCTATTAACCGGGACAATTCGAGCTATGCGTACAATGACGTAGTAGTCCGTAATGCCTGACTCCCTTACCACAACCAAAATTTACCTGGGTAGTACTCCGACCATGTATTATTCATTTGGTTGTCGGGAGAAACCCCAGCAATGATATGTTGTTAGAAACCACTGGGATAATCGCGCAGCTGTGTACAATCTGCACAAGTAGTCCGTAAGCCCAGCCAGCATAGGTACCCATAATACCCTTACGACACTGTATGTAATGCACATTACATGTGTTGGAGATGAATGTTTGACATAATGAATTGCTACAGTTATGATAATTCGAGGTGTATGCCTCATTCCATTTACCGAAACTATCGGAGCATCGTACAATTGCAAGAGGTAAGTCCGAATGCTCGGCCCTTCGTTTAATAAATGATTTTGCCACATGTCTATATCATGTTTTCAATCACATCGCTTAATTTATTTATTTATCCATATGATTTGTTTTTGGAAAGCTTTTTCATTCAATTTTGTTTTTAAATATGCACAGGCCAATATTATGGAAAATGAACCAACTCATGCACCATGCATATTCCTCCACCCTACATAGATTAAACCATTCTGCTTTCCATGTGGAACGAGTGCGAAAAAAGATCAGATTGTATTGATAAACGGTTCGGAAAGTTGATAATTTACTGAATATACCGTTGACTGGAATCTCATAAAAAGCTATGCTTGTTGACGTAGAACGCAGATGTTTTGTGATTAGTACTAGGACTTTTGCCCAATCTTAGAGGAATACGAAGCTATTCTTAAAGGCGATGCCATTAGAAGCCGGAAGTTATACTCTCCTTTTGCCGATACCAAACAAAAGATGCAGTTGGGAAAGATATCTCAATGTTACCAATGAAGACATAGCCGTATACGTTTACAAGGAACTGTGATATCTATCCGAACTCTGAAGAAAAACTTGGTGATCATCTGATCCAAATACGGGAAATGATTACAAATTAAAAAATATTGTCCTCGCGTACTCGGGACGATTCTATTCCCCCGTTATGGATATGATTGATGTGCATTCATACTATCTCTTATAACGCAATATGGAATCTGAAGTCAATCCTATGCTCTGACGTATTAGCTGAACAATTTCCACACTCAACCAGACTAGAAAAAAAAGGGAAGGCGACTTTCCGCTTGCCCCACTTATTTGCAAAATGGATCTGTCAGCACTTCATACCAAAACCGTTTATCATAAATCCCAGGCATATTTTCGGATCAGCCAGCATAAATCAATGAAAAATAGAGTTGAAAACATCGACGAATTGGAAGAATATTTTCGCGAGTAGGTCGAAAAATTAGATGGTATGCAGGTTAATGAGATGAAGGGCATGAATGTCTAATTGGTTGCGGTTTAAGAGAATGGATCCTCTTAATCGGCCCATGGACTTGCATAGGCCATGCTCCAGCGATGTTCCAGCGACAATTTAAATCCCAACAGAAGACATGCAACATCGAGGGTATGACAAGAATTGAATACAACTTATGGACAAAGAGAAAGACAGCCACAAATGACGAAATTCAGAAGTTGGGTAGGAGCGATAGTTTTGGCGAGACGGGCCAAGGAGAATTGCGTACGTGAGAGGGTGTCCACCAAAGGAGTGATCTGGCAGGACCAAGGCGCGAAGAATATATAGAGATTGGAGAAACAAAATATCAGTTTGCTTACCTGTTGACTAAACTCTAAGGCTACCCAGGAAAGAGAAAGAAGCGAAAGACTATGTCAATGAATATCTCAGGGAGAAAGATGAAGTTATTCAACTGTTGCATGAAGATATTAGAAAGCTGAAAGAAGAAAACAGGCAAATTCTTGAATTACAAGCTGATATCAAAGCCTTGACAATAGAAAATGACAGACTACGACGAGAACTGGAAAAGAAGGAAGTTGAAAATGGGACATAGCACCGTAGAAGCCACATTTCTGAAGGCAAATAGAAACAGATACTGGTGAAGAAGGCAGAATGAACAGGAGTTAGTCAAATGCAAAGCACAGTTGAAAAGTAAGGATCACACGATAATAGGCTATCGAAGGCAGGTACAAGAGATCGAAGGACAGTATGATAAATGTAGAACATTGCTAGCTGATAAAATTGATGAACTACAAGCTTGTGAAGCTTGATTAGTTAATCTAAAATTATGTTCGACAGAGCAACGATACACAGATCAACAGAAGTATAGTGATTTGAACGAAACATATGAAAAGATGCCGGTAAAATACCAGGAAATCGTCGAAGAAGTTCAACTTGCAGTTCCCCAGCTTAAGGAAAAGACAAGTGAATGCAATGCTTTGAAATCTTATCTCGATCACACGAAAGTTGAAGGCTTAGAATTGTTGAACACCTTAGAAGATGTCGATTTGGCGCTGCATAATATATTGGAAAGAGGATGGTTTTCTATCCCTAACGATCTATTGCAAGAGTTGAATAAAAGCCGCGCGAAACTCATACCATATGCGCGTACAATTAAGAAATATGGCGAACGAGATGCTGGGGCTGAAAATTGAATATAAGTTTTGGAGAGCTTTAATGATGTACTTTTTCTTTTTTTTTATGAGAACTGAACATGTCAGAATGTACTCTCTTCTTTATAAATGAAATGCATTATCTATATTGTCCTAAAAATGCGGTGGATGCAACGAGTAATTTTTTAGTAATAATGGCCTCTTACACACATTTGTTTTGCTAAAATTATTTTTGCCATGTATTTTGCGATCTTTTCAAGTTTTGAGAAAATTCTTTCATTCTTTTTAGAGGATCAACATTGGAAAACTTCTGATCTCGAAGAGTTATTTCACAAGGTCTAAAGGGAGAATCATGGGATCGTACGAAGATATCCAAAATCAGACAACAGAATAAACCTTGCGCGAAGAAATTCAGCTCATGCAAAAGGAGGAATGCTGAATTTCTTTCGGCTGCACAAGTCCGGTTGTTGTTGGCTTGAACGACAAAACAACCTACAACATCATTCATCTCCACATAATTTGGGATGTTCCATGAGTAATGATCAGGCACAGATACCTATGCCTTCAGCTCCTCCGCCGATTCCGCAGGAGTCATACCAATATGAGATGGTATGCCGCCTGGTCCCCCTCCCACCGTGACTGTAGCTACTAATCATGTTCCAATTGCACCCACTGCTTATGTGGTACAACCTACAGTGGTAGAGAAACAATCAGCTGAACAAATAGAATATATAATGAGTAAGCTGAAGATACTGGAAGGAAATCAAGATGTTGGAGACCCTTCCCAATCTGTTATCTTACAGACATCGAACTGCCGAATGATTTTAAAGCCCCAGATTTCGAGAAATATAAGGGAACAACCGATCCGTTCATTCACATACAGATGTACTGCAGCAAGATGGGAGCTTATTTGAAGAATGAGAAAATAATGATGCATTGTTTTTCAAGAAAGTCTGAGGCAGCCTAGCATAAATGTATCTCAATTTGAATAAAAGAGAAATATGTACTTGGGGTGATCTTGCAAATGCTTTTTTGAAACAGTATAAACATAATACAGACTTTGCACCTGATAAGTCTTCGTTGAAGAAGCTGACAATGAACCGAAATGAAGATTTTCGCGCATTTGCGCTTAGATGGAGGAATGAGGCAGCTCAAGTAGAGCCACCGACGTCAGAGCAAGAACTGGTTGATGCTTTTATTGATATAGAGTGCTTAAATCCCCAATATAAATACTCGTGTGCTAATGCTACAGATTTTGCCCACTTAGTGCGTACATGCACGAGGATCGAGTCAGCACTTAAGGTAGCTGAAAACGACAAGAAGACTGAGAAAAAGGAGGAAAAATGTACATCATATCGCATCCACGGGTTCGCCTACAACACAATTTACGTAGTCACCCTATAAGCCTATGGGTCGCGAAAACTATCAGTTCAGAAATTATCAACAACAACCACCTGTGTATTTTCAGCAAGCTCCCAGACCATAATATTCGCAGCATCAGATACCGCAACATCAGTTGCCGCAGAGAGGTGTGCCACAACAACCTCCACAACAAATTCCACAATATCAATGGCGAACTCGTCCCGTCGCTAGGCAGCATAATGGTCCGCTTCCAGTACCTCAAATAGAGATCTTTAGACAGCTAGTAAAAGAAGGTCTAATGGCTCCTGTACCTACCAACCCCTATCAGCCACCTTTTCCAGTCTGGTATAACCCGAATCTCCATTGCGAGTATCATAGCGGAGTTGCATGACATGATACAGAAGGATGTTTAACCTTAACGAATCGAATTTATGAATTCAATCAATACTGGCCTGAATCAAAGCTAAATCAGTTTGAAAGAAACTCCAGCGTAATTCCCAACACCTCAAAAGTGCATTATTGAGACATTGGAATAAATATGATGAATGGTACTAAGGGAAGATGAGTAATGAAGTATTCACTTTTAGACTTTGAAATACCGGTAGCTGAATTAAGAGTAACGACATTTAAGCATTCCTTATGTGTGGGGAGTCCCCAAGGCAAGTACATGGGGAACTCCTAAGTCATCCTCCGAAACATCAGGAAGGCGAACTTTTCCAAATATCTAGTGTTATAATTTCAAATATCACTGGAAAAGGAGCATGACACGAACAGGAGATGTTATACCCCACAGGACTTAGCAAGGAAAAGGAAAAAGCAAAAGCAAAAAGTTGGTGAAAGAACTGTAGAGAAGAGGGTTCCAATATGGAAGGATACATAAAAGAGACGATCACTAATGAAGATGTGGAGCAGTTTCTAAAATACATTAGAAACAATGATTATAATGTGGTTGAACAGCTTATTCAAAACTCCTCCTAAGATATCTCTTACTGTCGCTAGTCTTACAGTCTGAGGTACACCGACAAGCTTTACTTAGAATTTTAAATGAGTCGCATGTGGCTCATGATACATCGGTGGAACAGGTAGAAAGATTGGTGGGTCAGATTCAAGCTCCAAATTATGTTTCCTTCTCTGACGATGAGTTAGGTCCAGATGGACGAGGACACAATAAAGCACTCTATATTGCAGTTTGTTTCAAAGATTATCACATCTCTAAAGTACTCATTGATAATGGTTCATGCTTTAATGTGCTGCCTAAATCCACGTTTGATTTCTTTGGAGTGGATCCAATACGTGTGAAGGCTACTGATATTTTTGTACGTGCATTTAACGATCGATGAGTCCGAGCTATAGGAGAGGTTGAAATGCCGATCAAGATTGGACCGCCATATAAATTTAATGTCATTTTATATAATCGACACAAAATCTTGTTATGCCATGTTGCTTGGCAGACCATAGATCCACGCAGCTGGGGCGGTGCCGTCTTCCCTCCATCAAAAATTAAAATATGTGAAAGACTGTTGCCTTATCGAAATTAGTGCTGAACAGGAGTATATGGTAAAACAGGCAATTAGTCAACACGGTATTCTAGGCTACTGATGAAGAAGATAGTGAAGAAATGCTAAGGGGTTTTGAAATTGTTGCTGTAAACCCCAGTTACAGAAGGATCGTTTATACGCCAGCCTATGATATCAAGACAAGTGATAAATGCCGCAAAAGCTACTATAGCCACTGTAGGTAGACAAAATATCATGCAAAAGGTTAGGGAAAGTCAGCCTTACATACAACCAGTGAAGCATGAAGGAACCTTCGGGTTGGGATTCAAGCCAAAGATGGCTGACAGAGAAAGGGCTAAGACAGAAAGACGTGAACGCCAACGAGCTAGGCTGGGAGGTGAGCCATATCATGAATTGCCTTTAAATATACCTCCAACTTTGCAAGCTTTTCGTTCAGCTGGGTTTATCAATATACCAGACATTGCAGATCTGCATATCTCAGCTATAGAAGACGAAGTATATCCAGCTTACATCAAGAAGATCGAAAAGGGAGAAGTTGCAGGGAATTATACAGTTACACCAGTTGTTTTCCGACAAAGTAATGTTCGAGTCATGTTGTCTGTTGTTATTTTTATCATTTGTTGTCAATTTTGAATTCCTTCTGATTAAAGTCAGTCATTGTTGTTCATTTTGGTTATTTGTTTCCAGAAAGTTGAGAAATGTAATTTTTGTTGCAATTTGACAAATTTTTGTGTAACCATCAACATTGCTAATGATTGAGAACTTTCTTTTACCATACCCTTTGCAAATCTCCGTACTCTTATGCATGTCATTTTTTATTTTATAGGATATCCATATCTAGACAATTTTCTTTGAACAACGACAATCACTCAGCTGTTGATAAAGAAATGATTGCTGAAACTGGGTTTAACCAAGAGATAGAAATAAAAGAAAAAAGAAAAGAAAATCTCACAATACCTCTTGAAGTGCAAGTCGAGACCATAAATCTAGGCACTGAAAAAGATCAGCGTTTGATTAGGGTGGCAGCCTTACCAAATGACGAAGAAAGGAAAAGATGGATTGAATTCTTGCAAGAATATAAATCTGTATTTGCTTGGTCGTATAGGGACATGCCGGGGTTGGATCCTGAAATTACTCAACATACTTTGCCTATTAGGCCTGATTGCAGCCTTTTAAACAAAATGACTGAGAAGATGAAAGCCAAGAGCCTAGCAAGCAAGGTAAAGTAGAATCGATAAACAAGTTGGAGGCAAGTTTTATTGAAAACCTATAATTATGCAAGAGTGCTTGCCAAAATATCGTAGGGTCCTAAAAAAAGATGGTCGCAACGGTATGTTTGATTACAGAGATTTGAATGCTGCTAGTCCAAAAGATGATTTTCCTCTCCCTCATATCGACATTCTTGTCGATCAAGCCGCAATGCACGCAGTTTATTCTTTTATGGATGGTATATCAGGCTATAACCAAATTTTTATGAATCCGGCAGAAAGAATAAGACAGCTTTTATCACACCTTGGGGAACGTTTTGCTATCGGGTTATGCCTTTCGGCTTGAAAAATGCTGGAGCAACATATCAGAGAGCGATGGTAATCGTGTTTTATGATATGATTCACAAGGAAGTCGAAGTTTATGTTGATGATATAGTAGTGAAATCAAAAGAAGATGAAGATCATATACATGTGCTCAAGAAAGTTTTTGAAAGGCTCAGGCAAGTAAACTTAAAGTTGAAACTTAGCAAGTGTATACTTGGTGTTACTTATGGGAAGCTGTTGGGCTTCATTATAAGTCGAAGAGGCATTGAAATCGATCCCGATAAGATTAGGGCCATTCAGGAGATGCCCCCTCCAAGAAATCAGAAAGAAGTACGAGGATTTTGCTGAGCCAATATTCAAACTTTTAAGGAAGGGTCAAGTTTGTGAGTGGAACGAAGAATGTCAAGCAGCATTTGACAAAATAAAAGAGTATCTGAAGAGTCCTCCAGTGTTGATGCCTCCAGTCCCTAAAAGGCCGTTATTACTATATGTGACAGTTCATGAAGAATCCATGGGAGCGCTGTTAGCTCAACATGATGATACGGAAGAAAGAGCGACCATATTACTGAGCAAAATTCCAATGATTGTGAGGCTCGATATACGACAATGAGAAAACTTGTTGTGCATCGCTGGGAGCACAAAGGGCTTCACCATTATTTACAAAAATCACACGACGTGTTACTATCAAGGTATGTCTTGGAAAAACCATATCTATCCAACCCGTATCGCCAGAATGCAGGCTTTGCTCACAATTTACACATTGTGTATATGACCCAGAAGGCAATAAGGGACGTCGATAAGCTGATATGCTTAACTGATCAGCCTATAGATGACTATGAGCCTGCCAATTTAGATCTTTCCAGATAAGACATCTTCGGCAACTAATTAAAAGAAGACGAAGGAACTGATGATGAAACTTGGATTATGAGGTTCAATGGAGCTTTGAACTCACTTGGCAAAGAATCGTGCAACAGTTCTGATATCCAAAGGGCAAACATGTATCCCATATAGCAGCTTAAAATTGAAGTTCAAAATGCACAAATTTTGCCGAATATGAAGCTTGGCCTTGGTATCAAATGGCTCTTGACATGAATATAAGGAAGTTAATGGTCTATGGGGATTCAATCTTGTTATTACACCAGTGTGCAATAAATGAATGGAATTACTTCGTGATACGAATTAACCCCATATTATGAATATCTTAAGTACTGTGTAACAAGTTTGATGAGATCATTTGACCATTGTTCCAAGGAACAGAATCAAATGGCGGATGCTTGCAACGATTATCATCTATGATAACCTTAAATAAAGATATGGGGCAGATTTACTTGAAAATATGCTTCCCAAGATTTCCCGCATATGAGTACATCACAGAAGAAGAATATGATGGCAAACTTGCGTACCATGACATCTTTGGTTTATAGTGAAGTTCAAGAATACCACTTCATGCTACAAAAAAATGACAAAAAAAGTACATACGTAGATTGGCTATGGATACTTCCTCAGCCAATGATATCTTGTAAATAAAAGATATGTCATGGCTGACTTCTGAGATGTCTGGATGCCAAAGGAGGCTAAGACGTGATGGTGGAAGTTCACGAAGGGAGTTGTGGAACACACTCTAACGGACATAGTATGGCAAGAAAAATCTTGAGAATGGGATATTATTGGCTTACGATGGAAACTGATTGTATCAAATATGTCAGAAAATGTCACAAGTGTCAGATATATGCAGATAGAATTCATTTACCGCGTATTACGCTCAACACGTTGTACTTCCAGTGCTGGCCATTCGTCTATGTATTGACTGATTAAGGACCGATTTCGCTCTTAAATCTATGTTAAACGGTCACGATCATACTAGTCGCAAACGATTTACTTTACGAATATTATATCTGCTTCATATACAAATTGTGACACATTCTTTATCATATATATCTCTAAGAACAATATATTCTGTCGGATGGGCTTTCCAGAATCGGATTATTACTGACAATGGACGAATTTGAACTAACAAAGATGCCGGTCGACAATTATTTGTGGTGCAGTTCAAAATCAATCACCATAATTTCATCCATTATCGTCCGCAAATGTTATATGTGCCGTTGAAAGCAGCTAACTATATTATTATTAAGAGATTATTCAAAAGATGACTATCATCATGTATATATATTATGGCATATAGTCTCCTTCAGTATGCGTTATTGGCTATACCGAATACTGGGAGTGTCAATCTGGAGCAACTCCATATTCACTTGTTTACGGGGCAGAAGCTGTGGTGCCTATAGAAGTAGAAATTCCCTCCCTACGTGTGCTGATAGAGACACAACAAGACGAAGAAGAATGGGTTCGATCTCGGCATGATCAATTAAATTTGATCGATGAAAGGAGGATGGCAGCATTATGTCATGGACAAGTTTATCAGAAAAGAATATCTCGTGCCTTTAATAAGAAGGTCAAAGACAGAGGAATCAAAGAGGGAGATTTAGTGGTTAAGCAGATTAACACCCAATGATATCGACCTGAGAGGAAATGGACTCCTAACTCGCCCCATTGAAGGCCCAATATGTCAAGCTATTTTTCTAGGAAGAGCCACTGGATACTAGAAGAAATGACAACCCCACCTGCCAAATCACTGTTAATTCAGACGCTGTAAAGAAGTATTATTCGTAAAATAATGAAGATCCAGGTGACACGATTTCTGGGTGAACTCGGCTACATATTTCACTTCAAAAAAAAAAAAGGCCCGTTAGGTTGAAAACCCGAAAGGGCGGCCTAAGCAAAATCTGTTAGGGTGTATTTTCTTCTTTTGTTTAAGCCGATGCTTCAGCAAAATTTCAAATATTAGCATGTTAAGTCGATTGTCATTATCTTTGACGTGCAAAATTACGTTCTACTAACACTCTATTACTCCACAGCCAAATAGCCACCTATGATATCCCGAATTCTACATTTCTTACAAATAAACTCATAGCAACCTACAGCTCCACAAAGCCAATATTTAGCCCAAATTACCCAAACAATCAGATATTACCGAGTTCAAAAGCGAATAATTGTT
Source organism: Xerophyta viscosa (assembly GCA_002076135.1). Taxonomy (NCBI): domain Eukaryota; kingdom Viridiplantae; phylum Streptophyta; class Magnoliopsida; order Pandanales; family Velloziaceae; genus Xerophyta; species Xerophyta viscosa. Next base: position 15,000 of record MJHO01000251.1, read on the forward strand.
GATTGTACTATCTTACTGGTGTCATTTTTAAGCGCGACGATTACTTTCAAAAAACTCAGAAAAAAATGCCAAAAAACTTCTTTTGATATGATTTTATCAAAAGATAATTTTTAAAAATTGATTGCAAAATGATAAATTAACTATGACAAGTATGCACATCGAAAATTTTGGTCTCTTAAAAAGGCAAAGATTCATACTGGGACAAATTTTCTGGCGAAAATTTACACAAAGACAGATCCTTCTAACGAAAATTTATACCAAGATATTTCTTCCTGACAAATATTCATACTGGGGCAAATTTTCTGGCGAAAATTTATAGAAAGACAGATCTTTCTAATGAAAATACATATTGGGGCAAATTTTCTAGCGAAAATTTACATGGAGACAGATTGTTTTTTATGAAAATATATCGGGGTAGCATTTTCTGGCAAAAATTTCTCTGCAAAACAAATCGATTGGAGCAAACTTTTTGAAAGAACTTTACATACACAAGCAACAAGATTCTTTTAAGGAATTACAGATTGGTTCATATGGAAGTAAAATAAAGTTTGATGCAGAGATATTGTGCAAGAGGAAGAAAGCAGAGGATTAAATCAGTAGGTTTTCTAATGGAGATCCTTCAGAAATAAACGACTTTCATTACAACTCGCATATTATAAAAACACGTTGAACAGTTTTGTCAAAATTCATTCTTTTGATATTTTGTGTCTCAACGCATATACGGTTTTCTTCAAACGTTCGAAAAACACACATTTTCATTCCCGGATAGGGGATAATCTACCATTTCTTTGTCATTTCTATACCCTGGGTAGGGGTCAAACTGTCAATTCTACACCCTGGGAAGTGGTCAAACTGTCATTTCTACACCCTGGGCAGGGGTCAAACTGTCATTTCTACACCCTGGGCAGGGGTCAAACTGTCAATTCTACACCCTGGCGGGGGCCAAACTTTTATTTCTACATCCTAGGCAGGGGGCAAACTGTCAATTCTACACCCTAAACAGGGGTCAAACTGTCATTTCTACACATGGGTAGGGGTCAAACTGTCAATTCTAGATCCTAGACAGGGGTCAAACTGTCATTTCTACAACCTAGGCAGGGATCAAACTGTCCATTTCTACACCCTGGGCAGGGTTTCAAACTGTCAATTCTACACCCTAGGGCAGGGGTCAAACTTTTATTTCTACATCCTGGCAGGGGTCATCTGTCAATTCTTACACCCTGGGCAGGGGTCAAACTGTCAAGGTCTACACCCTGGGCAGGGGTCAACTGTCATTTCTACACCTGGGCAGGGGTCAAACTGTCAATGTCTATACCCTGGGTAGGAGTTAAGCTGTCATTTCTTTAACCTGACAGAGGTTCAAACTGTCATTTCTTTACATGAGATTGCAAACGTTGTCACAGCGCTATAGCTCGTAATATCAGCAAAATACCGTTTCATTATGGCAGCTTGGTCAGCAAGCCAACCAAACATATTCAAAAATACGAGTGGACTCTCTTGAATATATGTGGACATCTAATGAGCCTGAATTTTTTTTAAACTAATATTAATAAAATTATATTTTATAAAAAATTGAAAATAAAATGGCAACCGGTCTAATATAACTAACCAACCATGTGCCAGCTTCAGCAAATGTGGCTAACCCGCTGCTTGCATGACTGTAAAAAAAATACAGTTAAACTGGCGATAAAACGCCAATCAAATGACGATGGCTATCGCCATTTCGACTGGTGATCAGCAGAACCCCTCGCCCCGCAGCACCACAACCCCCCAACAACAGCATAACAAAACAGCACCTCCCAACCCGACCAGTGACGGACCCAGGAATTTTATTCAAGGGTGTCAAAGAAGCGGGGCTGGAGTCGCGGGAAGGACCTGCAAGCATGTGAGGCAGCGAAATCGAACGAAGATGGCGGCCGGCGAGCAGGGCAGCACTGCAGCAGGCACACGCGCAGTTGGTGAACCGTAGCGAGGACGCAGGCGGTGCACGGGTGTGCACGCGGCAGCGAAAAATGAGGACGGGAGTCAAACGGGACGGCGGCGGAGCAACGGCGAGACGCTATAAAAGACCACGTGAGCGGGGCGGTGCGAACACCGAGATCGAGGTCCGAGACAGACGGTGGAGACGACGAGAAGGAAAAGCGTCAAAGCCGGAATCGCCTCGAAGGCCGGAGATCGGAAGCAGGACAGGCTGTAACAGCCGGCGGGGGGGCGCGTGGAAGCAACGAGACGCGGCCGCGCGACGGGGGAGACGATCGGCCCAACAGAGGGGATTTCGGATGGAATTGGAATTTGCGATTTGGGAAATCAGGTGGCTGCAGGCATTTGATAAGGGTTAGGGCAAAATTAAAAAAAAAGGAAAAATGTTGCAACCTGCGGCACGCGTGCTCTTGCGCGGATTCGAAAGGTGAATCATTCTTACACAGCCACCACTCCTTAAGAACAACTGCGCCATGCTTTTGTGCAATGTGTCATCTTAAGTTTCCCACTTCTATATATTATAATATATATAAATATATAAATATATATAAAGAGCCCCAAGCCCGAAAAGCAGGTGTGCTTGACACCCTGCCTACAATCAGGCTGGGGTCCGTCCTGAACCCGACCCCAGCAGGCGCCCCCTCTCCCGCCCCAAAAAAAAAAAAAAAAAACCTCAAACACTTATTTTAATAACACATCCTAATTACTAAAACAACAATTTTAATAATAGTATTATAACTTGATGATGCACTACAATAATGATGTTATTAGCGATGCGCAATAACAATGATAAAAGAGCGACCTCAAGATAATATAGTGTCAAATATAAGTTAGTAAAACAAATAAAACTCAATAATATAAGTGCAAACTCAAATATTCGTTAAAGCTTTAAACTTAGTATACTTATGTTTCACATCCTCGGTGCAGTAAACGTAATGCTCTCATAGGCCCAATATTACAAGAGGACCGCACATACGCCCATCTTTGAGGGCCCTTGGCGTTGGTACTGTATAAATTTTTGGTCAATATCTTCCAAAGCAACAATAAAATAATAGATAGGCGCCATACGCATCAGTGAATAAAGTCACATAAAACAACATAAAGGGATATGCTCTGGCATATTGCTCTAAAATAATATCACCAGCTCCATCGGGGATAACAGTGAACTCCTCGGAAAACCACTTGTATCTAAGCCGACCTCCACTAATCCTATTAGGTGGAGGTACTTTTACAAAGACCATAGTAAAAATATTTTGTCAAAAATGAAAAGTAGTGGTGCATATCACTGGCTTTCCATCTACCAATAAGCCTAACAGTACCTCCACATCCTGCAACGCAACGGTACATTCACCAATAGGCAAATGAAATGTCTCCTTACGCCATCTCTCTAAGAGGGCCATAATCAAGGCCGCATCCATTTGTTTGAACCCAAACGCCTGAATCCATAAAATCCAGCTTGATGTATTTACACTTTCATGCAAGGTCTTGTACAGTCGAACCTGTATAGTGCTAGTATCTCCAGCAAATGCACTCTCTGATCTATGTTGATCTTGGAGATACAAAATACTACGATCCATCGATACAGGCTGTGGCTCTATATGGTCCTGCAAATATAATCATGACAAATATCAGCAAATTGTAATAACTATACTACGAAAGAACAAATAAATATATTGCAAAGAAAAAAAGAAGTAAAGGTCCAAATAATCATAATATTAGAAGCAATACACTTATAATACAAATATAATCATAATATAGTTTTAACCAAACACAAACACTACCAACACATAATCATAAATTATTGTCTTCGTCTCGTTGAACAATGTTTCAATTTGTTCCCCTATGTTGGCAATGACTGCACCAAGCATCAGGGTTCTTTACCCAGTCCACCTCGTCCTGCAGTTGTTGAGTGACATATTTTCAAATCTTTCTTCTCCTTATAGGATCAGGTATGAAGCAAAATCTGTTACAACGCGGCCAATAGTGTGGAATGGTATTAAATCTCAGGGCATAAGTACTTCTATATCATGCCGCCGTGTGATATGGATTGACATAATCATGCACGCGATGATATGATATATTTGTCATTTTTGGTAAGTACATGTCATCTGTGCTAAGAGGATAGTATGCATAAGAAAAAAGTCACGTTAAAAATAACACAATATTATGACTACCTCTCAAAATAAAAATCCAACTATTTTACATTCTTGTTTCCTCTTTTGCTACCGGACGCAAATTGATTATTAATGTTAGCCGTAATTTCAAACTATTATGTTTCGCGGTCAAATATGGTCATACCGTATCCACCGCTATACTTCTGAACTTTAACTAGTATATTACATATTTTATTGGGGAACTCACTCCGCCCCATTCTTCTGATTCGTTGCGTCTTTCTGCAAAATATCAAATTATTTTGTAACAAATACTCTCAGCCACTTCTGAAATTAAAAATGATCGAATTTTCTTCAGAACACCATTGAAACACGTTCATGGTCATTTATTCAAATCGTAAACTGCTAATGAGGTATCGCCAATAAACTGGCAATAGGTACCGCCAGTTTAACTGCCATTTGATGTCACGGAAGCAGCACATAGCCACGTTTTGTTATACCGGCATGCAGTTGCTAGTTAGGTGACCGCGTTATATTTTTATAAACTTATTAGAAAAAATTTTAAAAATATAATTTTTATTTAAATTAATTTTTAAAAAAAAATAGCCATTTAGAGGGTGGTAAGAAAAAATTTCAGAATAGAAATATTATTTTTCTGTATGAAAATTAAGATACTTTCAGATATGAAATTGACCTGATGCGATTCTCTCTCTCTCTCTCACCACAAAAAAAAGAAAAAAAAAAAAAGAAGGAAATTGACCTCAGTGCAAAAGCCAACCATCCGATTATCGCATGTATCGTCCGTCCAATATTACCTGCACATTCCAGAACTACAATTTCTGCCTCAAAAATTCTTTTTCTACCATAAAACTTGGAATTTTATACACTACATATAAAGCCCACATATTCCAGCCAGAATGATTTCAAATCATGTTAAAATTTACATCAGTTGGACAAACGATCAAGATTGCGTTGCAATATGGATCAAGATATCTTCGTGACGCAGATTAATTGAAAATTTAAAAAATTCACCTCCAAGAAAAATTTATGATATTTTTTGCATACACTTCTTACTTGCTCGAACAATCTACTATTGTACAACACTACAACCACATGAAATTCCTGTGTAGAATTAAAATGGGAGCCACATATTCAAGATCTCAAGCCTATAAGAAGCAACAGTTGTCAGAGCAAAGTAACACAGAGCGAGAAAATAAGACACCTTTTAAGTGCCCAAGTAACATCAAGATAGCGAAATGGAGCTCCAGTCATGCATTTTTCGCCCAGCTAACCAATTGCTTCCCAAGGCAATGCTGGTTGGAGGCCGGAGAAGAATGTGGACAGTCGCTCTTCGTGCCCGGACTACCGTTGCAGCAGTACAGCAGACTGCAACCGGAGAGACGACCACCAGACGCTCGGCGAACTTCCAGCCCAATCTTTGGGATTACGACTCCGTCCGTCAGTCGCGAGTGATTTACGGTATTACCTTCCTCTTCATTGTCATGCGAGACCAATGATCAATGCTAGTCTCCGAATATTTTCTCCACAGTTCGAATATCCTATAGTTTTTTTTAAACACAGTTAAAATGCATGCATCATATTTGTAAGCTTTAAAACCGAAATAATAATAACTGGAAGAGCCTAGTACCACAAGAACTCCACTTGTTTATGTAACTTGGCTTCGAAAAATAACGTAAACCGCTTGTCTAAATTATACACTAATCCTGATTTTAGAAGTATATCCCACCTCGAACCCACGACCTTGTCGATGGCAGCAGCTTTTTCCACTCCGCTAAGTTCTGGTCAGGAGCTTTAGAAATCTTGCACGTAAAATTTCAAGCACCTGTTCAATATCACACATGTTTGCATGCAACTCGTTTGTATTGCTTATTTCGCATGCAAGGGAAGGTCCTTCTCCGTAAGTCAGTTCCAGATTGAGTTCGTAGCACTTCCCTGTAGATTAATCCATGAAGTCATCCCACTTTATATTAGGCTTAAGATTTATGCCAATTCCATAAACAGTTTGATTGATGAGGTTCGTATTACTTGCTGAAGCTCGAAGGAGCAATTTTAGTAATTGAAGTTGTTGGCCTTGCAGGAAGAGACTGACGCTAAACAGGTCGAGCGTCTGAAGAAAGATGTCAGGAATTTGATTTACAAGGAAGAGGAACTGGTGGCTCAGCTTGAGCTTTTGGATGACATCGAACGCCTTGGTTTAGGATATCACTTTGAGAAAGAGATCATGGATGTACTTGGCTCTATATCGACTAATGACTCAATCAAGTCCATGGCAGAAGATCTCTACGCCACCGCCTTGACGTTTAGGTTGCTTCGACATCATGGTTTCCAGATATCAGAAGGTCAGAACCCTATGAAAGCATAAAAAACAATGTGTTTACTCTAATAGTATTACTATGGATGGTGTGAATCTTACCTACCTTTTCTGGCAGATGTTTTCGACGGCTTCAAGGATGAAAATGGTAATTTCAAGCCTGTCTTTCAGGGAGATGTTGAGGCAATTCTGAGTTTGTATGAAGCTTCTCACCTGGCATTTGAGGGCGAGACCAAGCTGGATGAGGCAAGAGATTTTGCTACCAAACGCCTCGGCGAATTGAAAGCACAGTTAGAGCCAGAACTAAACCACAAGGTAGCATTTGCCCTGGAATTTCCATTACACTGGAGAACCACAAGGTTTGAAGCTCGAAGATACATAGACGAGTACGGGAAAACTACCAAGATGAATCCTAATTTGCTTCAACTTGCTATGCTTGATTTCAACCTCGTGCAGACCGTACACCAGGACGAACTGAAGAGAACAATCATGTGAGTGTTCTACAGAATTCAGGATCAGTAAGCTAGATATACCATGAACCAAATAATCCAACTCAGAAATGTCAACATAACAAATTTTCTGTGGACGATTTAGCAAAGGACACAATACATGTATTAGTGCAGCAGAGTATCTGCGGTACGAGAAAGAATAGTTGATTGCTAACGAAATGAATAGACACTAGACGAAACCTTAAGCCATTCTCCATTTCTTTCTCTATGGAAGGTCATGTTTCCCAAACAAAATTATCAAGAATATTCGAAAATTCTTCAGTTTTTGGCACAAGAACACCTTTAACGATGAAAAAAGGATAAGACGTCCACCTAGTAATAAAACACTAAAAATATATCCATACACTAAGCATTAAGCAATTACTAAATTTATGATCAACAATTATATCTTATCTAGGTGGTGGAAGGAATCAGGAGTCAGTGAGAAGCTGAGCTTTGCAAGAGATCGATTAATGGAATGTTTCTTCTTTGCAACCGGAATGGTAGCTGAGCCAAAATATGGATTTGCTAGAGAGGAGATTGCCAAAGCTTTCAAGCTCATAACAGTGATTGATGATGTCTATGATGTCTATGGAACAATCGATGAACTTGAGCTCTTTACTAGTGCTGCAAGCAGGTAAATGCATAACAAATTCGGCAGAGCATCTTGAAATCACATATATTGTAGCCGATTTAAAATTAAGAAAGATCTTAACAAGTATTTCATTCGCAGATGGGACATGGATGCGATGGAAGAACTTCCTGAATACATGAAGATATGCTACTCTACTCTGATTAATACCATCAACGAGGCTGCTGAGAAGATCAAGGAACAGGCACAATTTGACGCTCTACCATACCTCAAGAAATCTGTAAGTCATCATTAAATCTATGTATTAACAACTTTATTTGCAACAAAGGAGTACAAATTGTAACAACTGGTTATGCACCTTATGTTGACAGTGGATAGACCTTTTAAACGCTTTCTTGGTAGAAGCAAAGTGGAGCAACCAGAGCTATGTGCCTTCCCTCGATGAGTATCTTAACAATGCCAGGATTTCAGTTTCAGGACATGTTCTTCTATATCATGCCCTGCTCTGTTCTGGCGAGAAGCCATCGAAGGAGGTCTTGGAGAGCTTGAACAACTACACCGATCTAGTCCTCTTCTCATCTAAGATCTTCCGACTTTGCAATGATCTTGCCACATCTAAGGTTATCTATCATATACTCCTTCATCCTAATAGCCTTGACTATGCAAATTTTTTTCAAAAGCCGGAGATTTGTACGAGTTTTGAAAAGTAGGAGTAAAAATGCTGTGCACAGTAGCGACTATAGTTGAAAATATTTATCCGTGATAACACATATTTCAATGTGATTACAGGAGGAGCTGGAGCGAGGAGATGTTGCAACATCCATACAATGCTACATGAATGACAACAATGTCGACGAGACAGCTGCTCGCGAAGGCGTGAAGAAACTGATCATGGATACCTGGAAGAAAGTAAACACCGAAGCAACCAATTGCGCTCCATTCACAACTTCATTCGCGAAGGCGGCTGTAAACCTGGGAAGAATCTCCCACTTAACTTACCACCGTGGAGACGGACATGGAGCTCCAGACGAAGAGAAGAAGATGCAAATTCAATTAATGTTCTTCGAACAGATACCCTTCACGAAAGAAGCAAAGACTTCTTTGGGATCTGTGTCTGCGGAGTAATATACCGCCTTAAAATACATGTTGTTTTAATTGCCAACATATATGACATGAAATTTGCATAAAATCGTCAATTATTGACTGAAATATTGGAATTTCAAGCAACCGAAACCAATTTTATTGTAGCCACTAGATTAAAAGATTTACCTCGGGTTCACGCAATTTTATTGTTCACCGGTAATATGATGATCCATTTCATGGGATCCCACGATTAATATACGTCATGAACGATTAATACGTACTAGTTTGTAGTATTTTCATTTGCTTTTTTAAAAAAATTGCTGAGGGATTATTTTTTTTGAATAAAAAGTAAAAAAAAAAAAAAGAAAAATAAATAGTGAAATAAAAATTGAAAGAAAAATGGTAAAAAAAAATAATATAGTGAAGAGTAAAAAGAAAATTATTAAAATGAAAAGTGCCGAAACGTAGTTAAAAGAAAGTGGGTTTTGAAATTTTTTTTTTTATTTTGAATTGTGAGTTGGGATAAAAGTAACTGTGGAATATTAGTAATAGCATTAATAACCATTTTAGAAATATTATTAATATTTTAAAAATAGTAATTATTAAGAAACTATTAAATATCATATGTAATTATTATATTATTATTAAATAATTATTATTATATATTATTAATACTTTTACAATATTAATAATAATATCATCAAGTAATAATAATATTATTATTAAGTAATAATTATGAAACATTATATTATTAAGTTAACCATAATAAATATATATGTATTCGGTCGATTAGCGCAAATTCCATTGAAAAGCTTCTGAAATTGACTTTGCCAACGCGCCCACGATGTCGAGGCGATGCTGCGAGGTGGTCGGATTCGCTGCGAAAGTTTGCCGGAGGTGGTTGGACGGCGGCGGCTTCACGGCTCGGTGACGATTGGAGTTGGTCAACACACGAAGGTCACGTGGAGACGGCGATAACTAAATGCGCCGACTGGGACTGCGTTCGTGTGCGGTGCACCACACCACCTTGAGAGAGAGAGAGAGAGAGGAGATTGAGTGAGAGGAGAGAGAGAGCGGAGGAGAGAAGACTCCAACAATGGCGCGGTCCAAATCGGTGACGGAGAGGCGGCAACTGCTCTAGACGGTGATGGCGAACCTAGGAGGTCGGCGGCGAGCCACACCAACAGCGATCAGACGAGAGAGAGCGCGACGAGAGAGAGACCACGGCAAAGACGAGAGGAGATAGGATGACACGGCGACGCTCGCACCGGCGGCTGTGACGGCGGACAGCGAACGGTGATGGACGGGGGCTCGACCGAGATTTGGTCGAGATAGAGAGAGAGAGAGAGAGACGGGGGCAAGCAAGAAAGGAGAGGCAGACTGGTGCGGGTCCGAGCTAAGTCGATTTTAACCGACTCAGCTCAGGCGGTTGGGATCTGTGACGGTCCTTGTACCGGGACCGTCTTGCGTATCCACGCCATACCCTACACACATGCAGAAGCTTTTTAAATTAACCGTCCGTAGTTTCAAAAATCAAATACAAATAATATTTCAAACTCTTTTAAAATGAACCCGAGCCCAAGTCTAGAACTACCAGACACGTTTCGAGCATCCACGATGGAGGCGGTTCTCTCCACAACCCTTCATAGGTTGCTAGTGATGCAAACGCATCAATCTCCCTCAGTGATACATAATAATCAAAAGCAAATCTAAGATTATTCCAACTCCTTTCGCATATACTCATTTGATATAAAATACGAGAGTATATTTTTGTGTTAAAACTTTAGGAATTGTCACATACCTTAAATATTGTGGCGCCCAAGGGCCGGGGGTCGAAAAATTTTAAACAATAAAGCAGATGTTATGAGCTAATACTTCCAATTCACAATAATATAACAATTAAAGTTGATTGAAAATACAGCGAAAAAAGATTAAATTTATTTTACACTTTGGTCCCACTACAATCCTCAGCACCCCGAACTCGCTCTACGATCGCCAGCGGACTCCGCAAAGACCTGAAGGGAAAAGGTAGTATCGTGAGTATATAAAATATACTCAATGAGTGACCCTCCCTAGCAATCCCCTACGTCAACTGCTAAGGCACCGGTCAAACACCAACATGCATTATACCAGCAAGCATAGAAGTTAAGACAAACAGATGCACAAAATAAAATCGCATACCCATACATATATAATATGCAAACATAACATGCATACCAAAATACTCCGCATGCTAAACCAACTCCCGTACATACATCAGTCCTGCACACCACAACGAGTACAACCACCCATAAGTATAAGGGTAAATGACTTAATCCATCGTCAGCTTAAAACAAAGCTCAACGGAATAATAAACCACCTTTGCACTGACCGCAAGATTAAAAACAATTTAAACATGCCAAAAGCATACAAGCTATCCAAGGCACAACACATAAAAACATAAGCTAAATAAACAGATCCAAGCTACCATGTCAATATGTCAAGTCCGCACCCAACCCAAATCAAATTATGGCATTGAATCTTGGATTATGTTAGGGTGAAATCACTACCCAAACCAGTTAGTCCTCTCATGTTTAGTTAGGTACCGAATTGACCCACGGTACCAAAGGTTTGGCTATCCGCTTCAGTGCACATTTCCCAGCACCAAACCTACGATAGGGGCGATCCACGGCATCCCTTAAAAGATACTCAGTACGATGCATCCTCGGAAGCGCAACCCTGAGCTCGCACTCCGTAGAACACTTCTGGCACCAAGAGTGATTCACCCTACGCCTACCGGCCTCAATAGAGACATCATTCATTTAGATTAACACTCCCGTTGTTAACTGCCCGCTCATCATCACCGCCACCCTAGTTCGGTAAAATCACACACCTCCGAGGTACTTAAGACGAGCCTCACAACTAAACCGCGCTAATCTTTATCCTCCTACCTGAGTAATTCTAGAGCATGTCCGCTCACATACTCAATCAGGTAGACTAAGTCCTGCTAGGCACACAAGCGTATGTCACAATCCTGTTTACTAAAGCGCGGCTAGAACAAGTCCGCTCACGCACTTATCCTAGTAAAAAAAACCACATAGCTATCTGCCATGTCAATCATAAAATAATCCCGTCCTACCATATGTATTATAAACTATACATAAGCCAGGTAGAACGAATAAATCAAGCATGTTACACAAGTGAACTACATTCTACTAAAGCGTTTACCAAGTCAACACACTCAAACACTATCCATAGTAGAAATACATCACATCTACATGCTAATCCACATAAACCATACTTTTAAACCATGTAACGGCATATAACAATGTAATCAATGAGCATCACAAATCTATGTTAAAACCCTAACATGATTATACTCATTTACACATGCCACAACCACATTACAAGAATGTCAACACATGTAAAGCTTAAATCCAATACTAAAACATACAGAGCAAACACCGCTCACAATACCCACAAGTTAGTTTATCACGAGTATAACCGGGGAACCCACCCACATACTCACCCAGATAAAACTAACATGCGACATCCCAACCCGTTCTATACTTAGGGTAAAAACAATCACACGTTTACCTACCACCAGAACACGGGAATAAACAAACCTAATCATGGCCATACCACATTCTCCACTATATATATAGTACTTGTAGGAGTAATCTATCCAAGTTTATCATATAACACATACATACATCCACCACATGTATTCTAGGAACAATCAACTCAAATACATCGCAAGGCAGATCATGCATAAACATGTTTATCATGTTCAACCACTCCTGCCAATAATATCATTCGGGTCACAAACCTCGATAATCATTCATGCAGGTAAACACATCCATAACATGCGGTCCATGCAACAAATTCAATATAACAATCCTACTTCCTAATTACATGCATACCCAGATACCCGTCACAAGCATGACTAGGCAACGTCGAAACATGTATAAAAATAGCCATTTCGATAACCACCGGTCAAAAGCATAATCTAGCATAAGACCCTAGTGCTCAACCTGACGGCTAACAAATACCTAGCATGCTAATCGAACCACATGAAATATACCGAGACATCCAATCAAGATTTACAAGCACATATATTACCACATGTACACCTAACATGTTATATATGAATCAAGCTAGTAAATCACATAAATAACGTCTCAAAACCCACGTGAAACCTATACAAGCATACTATCGCAAGCTGTACAACACAAGTCTAGTGTATCAACACCTCTACTACAGTATAATCAGCGTAGGCGGCGCACACACATCACCAAGCAGAGTCAAGCATACACAATCAAGTGTCACAACAAACATGTCCCAAGCATAACAGATCCTACTAAGAGCATTAATCCCGGCAGTCATGCCCTAATACTCATCCAAGTAGAAGACCAGGTCAACGACCCTACGACATGTATAACTAGAACGCAGACGGCGATCAATTACACGAAGTAGTACAAAAATATGAAACTATGTTACCATCCACTCATCCCTCCTAGAGTATAAACCTGGCAATCATGCCTCCTATACTCACTCAGGTGACGAAAATACCGGTAACATAAATACGACTCGTATGTTATACCTACGAGTAACTAAGTGCCACATCTATCTAGATGTCCGAACTAACATGCTATAGTCATAGGCCACCTCTACTATGGTATTAACTGTGAGGTCCCTGGGTTCGATTAGTTAGAATCGGATTTATTTTCGTGTTAATTACATTCGATCGAGAGTCTAATTGACTATTTAGGTGCTTGAATTGCATTTAAATTGACTTGTATTTAATTTGAATTGATTTTGGTGTGTTTTGGGCCTGAATTTGGGCCCGATTTGGAGTTCGGACCCGGCCGAGTCGAGCCAAAAAGTGGCTCGGCCCAGCCGAGCCCAACCAGGCCAGGGTGAGCCAAATTTGGCTCGCCAGGCACCTCGCAGCCCCCTGCTCGATCCTCTATCTCGCTCTCTCGCGTCTCTCTCTCGCTCTGTCTCTGCGCCTGCGCTCGCCATCGCGCCCGGCTGCCGCCGGCCGCCCGTCTGTCCCGTTTGCCCGCGTGCGCGCTTGCTGCCTCTAGCAACCCTCTCGCTCGTGCTGGCTACCCCCCCTTCCCGTGCACGACCACTCGCGACGCAGTCAAAGCCTAACCCCGCGGCCCCCCCGGGCCCAAAATCGATTCTAGGTCGCCGCTGTTCGCCGCCGTCGCCGTTGCTGCCTAAACGTCGCCTGAGCCGCTGCCGAACCTCATCGCCGCCGATTGAAGCGCGCTGATCGTCCGGATCTCCTGCCCGTCTTCTTCTCGGCTCATGCTTCGTCCGACTGACGCCACCGCCGGCTCCGCCTCTCCCGGCCGTCATCGACGTCTCTGCCGCCTCCTCTGCCTCCTGAGCTCCACGGCCGCCGCCGATTTCGCCGTCGCCGCCACTGTAGCTGCCGTCCGGCCGTCTCCGGCGGACTCGACTGCTCCGTTGCTCCTCCTCGTCGGTCGTGGACTCGTATCGTGGGGTTCCTTCAGAATTGGCTTCGTCGTTTGGCGCCGTTCAGTAAAAGCCTTAGAAGGTTTACGTTCGGAATTAAGCGTTGAGTGCCCCTGCGGTCTCACTTGGTTGTTAGAAAACTTGCTTGCTAGAAATCATGCTAGACTGTATGCTATGATGTAGTAGCTTGTCTTGACATGTCGGCATTGATATGATTTGTTGGTGCGATAGCATGTATTAGAAGTATGATCCGTTTAGAAAAGCATGCTAGGATTTGTGTTGAAAATAACATGTGTCACTCCTAGGCTGTGATAACATGTATTCGACGTTAATGTCTTTCATGCTAGATAATAATGATATTCATGCTAGCTATATGGATCGTCTTGTGTGACTTTGTTTGATAGCATGATATTGTATGTAAATGGTATTCTCGTTTCCTAGCATGATATTGATATTGTCCGATATTAGGCGCTCGGTAGTGGTTCGCGTTTCCCTAGACGATAAATACCAGTGGAATAGTGTACGGACGGATTAGCTAGAGTGCATGTAGATGTATGTGCATCGGGAACATGTAAATGATAGTCGATTAGAGGTATATGGTCAATGCATGATGACTAGGGTGTTCTTGTTAATCATGTTTTTGGAATCCTTAGATATGCTCCCTGTTGTATGAACAACATTTTTCGTGTGGCATTGCTTGTCGAGTCAATTAGGGCGATAGGCTAGTTTGTGCTCGCGATATATGCGAGTATTAATGATATGTATTTGACGTTGCTAGTCGTGCCTTGTGAACATGAGTTCTATGGGTGCATGTATTAGGAACGTAAAATGTTAGGTAGTTTGTTGCATGGAAACATATTAGCGATTCTTGATTACCTGTTGTGGACGACTTCCCTAGCGTGTGTGACCTAAACGATATTGTTATCGGGAAGTGCTTATGGTGCTTGCGTGGTCGATAATCCGACCCGAGTGCTTGAATGATATTTGTCGACACCCCATTTTGTCCGGACTGTCAATTTGAATTATTGAAAAACACCAACTAAGGCCGGTGAGCGCATGTAAATTTAACTATACTCAATTATACCTAATTAAGCCCGATCGAGCCCAATTAAATCAAATATGTTCAATTATGCTTAATTTTGCTCGATTAATTTACAAAGCTTGATTTAAAATAATTAAACGTTTAATCAGCGAAATGGTGTAGAAATCAATATTGTCATCACACCGTTCTCCCCGAATGTATTCCATGATACAGCTCGAATCGGATTTCACCGATATATTTGGACTATTACCAATGTTAATACCACTTACCAACACATA
>MJHO01000251.1:31060-123057 GCA_002076135.1 Xerophyta viscosa
CGTGCATCCAGTCCAGCAACGAAGCGGAGAACACAGGGAAAGCTATGTTGAAGAACGCGCATGGAACTTCAAACTTGGAAGCGATCGCAGGTAACCAGTAATGGCAGAAGTCGAGGACAATCCAGTCGGGTTTCGGGCGAGCAGATTCGAGATAGCTGGTAAAGGATTTGTAGGCCGTCTAAGGCTTGCTTGAGGTACTGGACAGCGCTGGGGAGGAGGTCGGAGGTGGCCTCGGCGCCGTCCTGCAAGCCGGAAATCGCCGGAAGTGGGAAGGAGAGGAAGGTTATCAGATGAGAGATTCTGGGAGGGAGTTTGGGAAGTCTCTGGATGTTTCTTGGAGAAGATATGAAAGTGACGTGGTGGCCGCGAATGGCGAAGGCCTTGGAGAGCTCCAGAAATGGCAGGAGGTGGCCGAAGGCTAGCCATGGGAAGACGATGATGTCAAGGCTTCGCTTACTGGCAGTGCTGCTATCCATGGAGATTAAGATTAATGGAGTCTTCGTCCTGACTGGATGGACTCTACGTCTTGCTGGTTTCCTATTCTTAATGGGAGCACCACCCAACTCTCTTCTCTCTTTTTTCTCTCTCTCTCTCTCTATAAAACACCCACCCTCCCCCCCTCCGCTCTCTCTCTCTCTCTCTCTCTCATCTCTCTCTCTCTCTCTATTATATATATTATATATATATATAATAATATTATATAGTATATATATATATATTAGATTTGCTACAAGCACAAACTATTGCATGTGATTTTGGTTTCGGACGTTTATTGTGATTCACACGAATCACAAATTTTATCTCCTCTCTCTCTCTCTCTTTATATATATATATATTATATTAGATTTGCTGCAAGCTGCAAGCACAAACGATTGAATGTGATTTTTGGTTCGGACCGTTTATTTGATTCACGCGAATCACAAAATCTTATATAAATTTTTATTAACTTATTTGGTCTATTTAAATATTTTTATAAAAAAATTAATTATAAATTTATAGATTTTGATACGATTTATAATTTTATATTAAACATTTTTAAAAAAATATATAAAATAAGATGTTAAAATAATAATCAATATATATTGAACTATTATATATCTTGATGTTATATTGACATACTGCTTAGTATTTTTTTTCAAAAATATTTAACTACAAAATTGTGTAAGTCAATATTAAATCTTACAATTTTGTATTTCAATTTTTTGTATAAAATACTTAAAAGTAGTTTAAATGAATTGATGAATATTTTATATAAATCTCGTGAGTCGTGCGAATTAAATAAACTGTCCGAATAAAAATCACAGGCGATCGACTATGCTTGTAGCACAAACGATCCCGTCCCCCTCTCCTCTCTCCCTCCCTCCTTGGTTGTTGGGCTAAAAACTACTGACATGGATACGGATATAATGATACAATACGACATGGATATTGAGACACGATAATTTTTTAAAAAATAGGATACATATTCGATTCGAACACACGACAATAAAAAATATAAAATATATAAAATATCTTATATTAACAATAACATTTAATAACAAAATCAATGTAAAATATAATATTTTTCATACTTGAGATAAATTTAAACAGTAAATATCTAATTTAGTTAATAAAAATATAAAAATATAATATTTGAGTATATCATTGCATTACATCACTTATATAGCTATGTATTATTATTATTATATAATATTTCACTTATCTTAAAAAAAGTTAAAAAAGTAAAAAAAATACAACATAAATACGGACACACGATTTGGACACTTATATTTGGCGTGTCCAACAAATGTGTCCAAAATTTTCTTTATTTTTTTCAGACAGATTTCTAATATTGTTCGATATATTGTCTGGGCGCATCCGCCAGAGTGTGGATGTGAGGTCGTGTTTTGGTTTGTTATGTTTTGAGGTGTAGCATGCATGTCTAGGATGCCTAGTTAATGTGTGTTTTGTTTGCGTGTCGTAGGGTAATTCGACGCGAGTGGCTTAAGTGTTGTATTTGCCTTATTTTTGCGGTGGCCGAGACTTTCGGTCGACGATTCTCTTTTCGTCGACGAAACCCTGCTTGACGCCCAGTGGATAAATTTCACACTTAACGCGATTCGGGGTAGGTTTTCTCATTACTGCCCTGGCGAGCTCCCCTGTTCCCAGCTGACCTAGGTAAGTGATTTCCCCCTCATTTAGTGGTTAATTCCTACCTCTCCCTAGCTATTAATCCCTAGAAACCTAACCTCCCGGTTGTTCTCTTCGCGTAGATCTAAGGGTTGGGCGCGATCGAAACTCCCCGGGGTTTGGACGTGGTTTCTTGCTGAGCTTGTTGAGGTGAGCGGTGGGTTCTTCACCGATGTGATGATTGTGTTTGACCGTGTCCATGCTATTGCCGGTATGGCGTTGTACGGTGAAAAACCTAATATTTTGGGTAATAAACCTAATGATGTTTGTGGGTGTGGTAGAGATCATGCTAGATATGTTATGATGCTCTTGTATTGCTATTTATGCAAATTAGATATGAGAACATGATATGTATATATATCGATTTGTAGTTCGATATGTATGACTATGTTGTGAGGCTTAATGAACATGCTAATTATGTTTAGATGTTATGAGCATGCTCGGATGTAGAGGACACCTCTAGGACATCCGTTTGATGTGACCTAAATAGAGCATATGAGTGCTATATGTCGATTGTTCTTTGCCCACTCACCCGAGTAGATTCCGTCCAAAGGGACTAACCCGGAGGGCGTGGTCAGGGTGGAGAGGGCGGGAGAGAATTGACTAATGCACGTTAGCCTTGAAAGCATAAGACATTTGGCTAGTATTGTAAGTCTCGCTTCCGCCTTATCCGTGGAGGTCGCGGGCCTGGATAGAGGTGTTGTGAGAAGCACGGGAGACCAGAATACTTAGGTTATGTGGCGCCTCAAAGAGTGTCAGTGAGCGCGGTTCCGATCACCAGTTGGCCGAGGTAGGTGGCTGCGGTGCGAGGCTAGGTAGCATTTTACGAGCATAAACCCTGATATCCCCCAATAAGCGCTGTGGGGTCGCATTCACTGTTGTGGTGGTGTTGGTGTTTGTCCGGAATCGATTACAGGCGCGTGGACCAAGACCTTGGTACTTGTGCGGACGTGTCCGTGACTGAGTAGTCCGAGGTCCCGATGGATTCGGTGTAGGTGTCTTTAGGGACTAAGGGGCTTGCGCTACTCATAGGGCCCAGCCTTGCCCAGAACTGTCTATATAACATAATACTGACAATCCGTTGGGGATTAGAATGTCACGCTAACATAACCAAAGAATGCATAAGACATTGGTTGGGTGACATTATGCGATTTCGGAGATAGCATGCTATTGATGTGATTACACTGTTTGTATGGTTATTGTCATTGATGTATTTACATATGTGACTTGTGATTGAGGCATTTGGTTTAAAAGCTATAATTGCTTTACTTGTTGTTTGTGTTGCTTGTGTTGCGGGTGTCGCTGTTGGGTTGCACCAGGGGAGGTCGCCAGCGTGCGCTCACTGAGTTTCTATTTAGGACTCACCCCTACCTATTGCCCTCTTTTCAGATCGAGCTGAGCAGGGTAAAGGACCAGTCGTAGTCGCCTTGCGAGAGAGGAAAAGGGTAGAAGGTATTTTGGGATGGGAGCTAGACTTGTAGATATAATTTTGTACCTAGTCTTATAGCATTATTTGTATTACATAGTATCATAGTTGGTTGAAACCGAAAGCATTGACCTACCACGTTTTGTTATTTTTGAATTTGGGAGCTATAGAGTATAAACTCTAGGAAATGTGAGTTTAGACTCAATAGCTATAGATATGAAAATGGTTTGGAATCGTTTTGTATTTAAAAACAAGTTGTAAAAGCTCTTTGTCACTTATATAAAAAGTGTGATTTATGGGGAAAATGTTTGTTTGAACTTCTTAAAAAATGAGTTGGGAATGGTTTGAGCATGTGTAAATACTTATTATAAGCTGTGCATGCAATTGGTTTGGATTGGTTGAGCTTATTTCAAAATTTGAGGTGTTAAGCTCTCGTTTTTCGTTATTTGATATAAATGCGTTTTTTGAGGATAACTCCGTGCTCCGAGGGTTATTTCGGATGCTTGGAAGTACTCGCACGTGTATTTCGGATGATATGCGGGACGTGCGGGGGTTGATTTCCAAGATCCGGTGGAAATACACGAATCGCAGGCATTGAGTTTCCTCATTCTCAAAACTGTTTTTGCTGTTGCTGATAAGATCGGTCGACCGATCAAATTTCGGTCGACCGATAGTTCTAAAGAACGGGGTGGATTGCATACAGGTTTTCGGTCGACCGAATCTAACGCGGTCGACCGAAAAAATGCTCTGTTTGCAAAACTAAATAATATTTAAATGATAATTAAAAATATTTTTGAGGGGGTTTGGGGATTCTTATACACAGTATATAAGAGGTTCTAAAGCCCTCGAAGCTATTAGAAAATAGGTTTGGCCGGAAGTACCGATTTCGAAAAAGAGGTTTTAAGGTATTATGTTTTGAAAAGGATTTAGTTTGGGATTTAGGTTTGCTATAGCATTTATTTTGATATCAATGAGGAAGATTGACTATCTTAGAATCTTTCGCAACTAGGGCCGGGTTTCGACCGTGGGGATCTACCTTTCCTCGTGGCCTCGGGTGACGTTGAAAGTCCTGAATCCGGTTTACCCTGCTTATAAATGAATTTCGAATGAAAATGCTTCCGCTTGTTGCCGATTTTTCTTTAATTTGAGAAAAATGTATTTCCAGATTGTCGCCGGCCGGGGGCTCGGGTCGTGCAGTTGGATATCGGAACTGCACGGTCACTAAATGGGATTGATTTTTACGTGTTCGTATTTTCTAGTTGTTGGGTTGATGAGGCTTCATGCTCAAATTATACCGTTCAGTATATGGTTAAGATATAATAGTAATTGACCTTGATGTTCAATACCCATAAAAATATTCAAATTTTGTGAATATTAGTAGGAATGTCAACAGGTCGGTCGGGTCGGGTTATAAATCACCCGAATCCGGATTTGGGTTTTAAAATTCGGGTTCGAATTCGGATTATTTTTTTAGGTTTGATTCGGATTTGTTTGACTTGGATCGGATTCGGGTTTGGATTTATATTTTTATATATTTATTTTTTTTTGTATATTAAAAAATTAAAAATATTTTTAATGATCAAAATTGTAACATAAAATATTCTTATATAGACCAAAAACTCTAACAATATCTAACCCATATATGATATAGGACAATTCCTTAACTCAATTCTTAGTGGGCTAAATGCACAAAGTATTTAAGAATTAAATAATTGTCCAATATCACCTATGGGTTAAATATTGTAATGATCTTAGTCTATTTAAAGAGTCATTTTATATTATAATTTTGATCATTAAAAAAATGAATATTTACGTTTTGTATCCCCTTAATAGATTTTGCAATTATGCCCTAATTTGATTTGATAAATCTATGCCCTTTTAGCACATTGAATGACCAAAATATCTCCATATTTTATTTTGATAAACGCACTCTATTTTCTCTCTCTTCTGACTGTATTTTTCTGCTAAAAAATATCCATTAATTTTCTTTCGTTTCTCTCTTCTTGCAGCACTCTAAATAAAATAGTAAAAAAAAAAAAATCTAAATAATCACATTTTATTTAGCAACAAAAACGTGTTATTTTAAATAATTTTTTTCAAATTTAGAGCATATCTAAATATATTAGAAAAATATTCGAACATTTAAAAATATTTTTGAGGTACCAGATGAAGTTTTTCGCGATTTCGTCGGCGCCAGAGTTGAAGCAAACACTTCGGTTTGACGGCAAATGCCATCTTGAAACGGCGATTCCCGAAAAGGTAAAGACGACCAATCCGACCACCGAGTGCAAATTATGGTTCATAATATTTTTTTTTTCACATTATTCTTTCAATAACATAGGACAATCCTAACATATCTCAGGCAATTTATAACGTGTAGGTAGCACAAATAACTTGCTGCACCTACCGAATGTATTGGTCCCAAAAATAAGCGACACTTGAATGTGACGAATATATACTATCAACCATATACACACAAAAAATTTTAAAATATTTAAGAATTTAAAATATTTCAAGAATTTCAAACTAATATTCAATACGTTGAACCAAGGTTCTAAACTGGCACGTGATAAACATGTATAAGAAAGACCGTTCTTATTTATGACTCAGCATAACTTACTATATATTTAAATATATTATTTTTTTCATTAATATTTAAATATTTATATATAATAATTTAAGGTCTACTTTCTAAAAGTATTTTAAACACAATTATATGCATATGTAGAGGGCTGATGGGACATTTTAGCCCCAATAAGAGCTGATAGGGACTGGTTTGCACACGTTAGCCACTGTAGGGGCTGCTGTGTGCGGACCTCAAAAAATAATAGTTCAAATATTTTAAGATATTTTAAGGTTAGCTTTATTTCCTAAACTTATTCATATATATATATATTACGCCGCTCTCCTGTTGCGGCAGCAACAGGAAGTAGGAAGCTGCGCCGAGTCCATCTCTATTGGTACAAATCTCAAAAAATAATATAAACTTTTTTTTCTATTTATTTGATCTATTTGCTAACAATTTTTTAAAAAAATTTTAACTACGAAATTGTATCTACAATTTTGTATTTGAATTTTTTTTAAAAAAATACAAAACGATGTGCCAAAAATATAATTAAAATATTAGATTATTTTTTTGACATATTGTTTGACATTTATAAAAAAATTTTAACTATAAAATTATAAATCTCATCAATATTTACAAATTTAAGGTTAAAATTTTTTCGTAAAACTATCAAACAATGTGCCAAAAAGATTATCACAATTG
This sequence comes from Xerophyta viscosa, assembly GCA_002076135.1. NCBI lineage: Eukaryota > Viridiplantae > Streptophyta > Magnoliopsida > Pandanales > Velloziaceae > Xerophyta > Xerophyta viscosa. The sequence continues at coordinate 37,924 of MJHO01000251.1, forward strand.
CCAAAAAATGATTACAATTGTGATCATCTTTTTAGTATATTTTTTGATACTTTTACAAAAAAACTTTTAATTATAAAGTTATATATTTTGATGAGATTTATAACTTTATATTTCAAAATTTTTTGCAAAAATGTCAAATTAAAAAAATAATCTAATCCTTTGCTAATATTTTTGGCACAAAGTTTTGTATTTATTGAAAAAATTTTCAACTACAAAATTGTAGATTGCAGCACAATTTACAACTTTATAGTTAAAAATTTTTTCAAAAAATACTTACAAATAAATCAAATAAGCTGACGAAATTTTATACTATTTTTCAAAATCTGTACAAATAAAGATGAACGTACCAGATCAGCGCGACTTCCTTCTTCCTTTTGCTGCCCATTCATATAGGCCTCCAAGAAGAAATTATTTTTCAAATTCTCATATGATCAAAACTCATAAGTATTCTAGATTGCTTAATATAGTATTGTTAGTGATATGTATAGTAATTTAGCAATATATTATAATATTTGAGCGGAGGTGTTCCGTGCAAGCTAAATTAGTATTATGATATGACTTATATTAGTGTTGTGAAATTAAAGTTCGTGTTATTGCGAAGTGAAATTAGTGCTGTGAGCACTAACATAGTATTGTTATTTGAAAGATTAATTTAAGCGATAAATATAGATAATATTGCTGTTATGAAAGAACCTTAAATATTTTTAGATACTTTTTAAAAAATAAAATATTAGAATAATCTTTAATTATGAACTGTAGTTTTATATTTTCAATTTAGAAAAAGAAAAACAAAATAGCATTGTCATTATTTAAGGCGCTTAACACTCCTAATCTCACTTTATACTAGTTTTGAGCCTGTACGATGCACGGTTGTTAGTTACCAATATAAAATAATAAAAAATTCTTTTATATTTTAGTATAAATTGATAATTAATAATTATTTTTAACAAATATTATATTTTATTTATCATATTATTAGAGCAAAATAATACGCAATATTTATAAAATAATAAAATTATTTGAGTGACGTAAAATGGTCCAGTTTTATATATATATATATATATGATTTATTTTTATAGATAATTTTTTTAAAATTATTATAAATTATGCACTATTATTACTTTTATATTACGTATGTGTATAGATAAATTTTTAATAAAGTAATTTTTATTTAATAAACTTTTATATTTTATTTAATCTATTATATATTCTTCAATTAAGTTAAATAATTTTTAAACTCTTATCAAATAATGCAGATGCCATGTAGTTTTCTATGAAAAAGAATAAAATATAGCATACAGACGAAAATTATTAAATGTCATAATCCTGGAGGAAAATTTGGTATGCATACTTTTGAAGCCACCTATTTTTAGTATTAATATGAAGTTCTCATCTCCTCATTCACTTATTAACTGATATATTAAATAGAGAGGTTGGTATATGATATAAGGATTATCTATAAGTATAGCTGCCTATACTAATCTTTGGAAATACAATTTCAAATATTCATAATCAGTATATATTAATATTATAATATTAGTATATCAGATATGTTTACTATCGCTCTGACAAGCTGACGTATTATTTTAATATATTATTTGTAACATATCACATCTTATTTGAAAGGAGAGTAGGACACTATATTTTTTTTATTTTATCAGTGATGAATGGAGATAGAATAACATAACTTAAGAATTCGATTTTATCTAATAGTAACGCACTTATGTTTAGAATCCACTTTATGATAAATGCCATTTATATACAGTATTATATACTTATTTGAACTCTCATAGCAGATTAAGTATTAATCTAGATCTATTTTTATATGAATTGTGAGATATATTAATGACCGTTTCTCTAATATTTCTCCTTTATTTTACGGTTATAACTAAAAAATTAACGGACTTTTTGTAATGTTCGCAATCCATATTGTATATATTTGTGTCCGGTATAGTTCGAATTGTATTGATAATAAATTATTTAACACACATATGGACATTGAGGTAAATTTATAGATCTTTTGACAAACCATCGTATATTTAACCCGGGTTTAATATTATTATGAATAAATATTATAAAATTAATAGCTTAATTATTTGATTACTTTAACTAATTTATTTAATAAAATTATTAATAATACATTAAATATGTATTAAATTTAAACTCTTTAAATATTTGATTATATGCATTAAATTTAAATTATTAATAATACATTATATATGCATTAAATTTAAACTCATTAAATATTGAGTTAAGTTGTTGTAAGCTTATACTCTAAGGCTGATACTAACAGGCGTTCAAAGTTATGAAGCAGAGCGCCGTATCATGTGGCGTATTGATGTGAGTTATAAGAAGTGCCACATGGCGTTAAACGTTTACGCCACGTCAGATATAGCCCCTCGTATTTAAATAAAAATAAATAAATTTTACGATTATTTTTTAAAAAAAATTTTAAATAAAATTTCTAGATTTTGATAAGATCTATAATTTTCATGTTCAAAACTTTTCCAAAAAATACATCCAAATAGTGTTTTAGGAGGTTCGGCTCTCCTGCTTTATGTAAAGTAGGAAGTAGGAAATATATTATACGTGTCAAATGGTAAATGGATGAAATTGTAGGGCCTCCATTTAATGCTTCACGTGCACTCATTTTCTAACTCCGTTTATGTCTTCCGTCATCAATTTTTTTTTTTTGTTCTTTTTTTTCCATTCAAAAGCTTGATGAAAATATGAATTCATTTTATTTTATTTTTGAACTTTTTAGGCCTGCTGCAACGCTGCCTTTATTTCTTCTTTTTGAATTTTTTGTAGGCCTGCAGTTCATCTGAAATTAGCAAATATATAAAGCTAATATATACCCAATTTAAAGTTTTTGAATAAATATTACAACTTCATGTAAATATTTACAATTACAAACTCCAAATTTTTATGTATCCAAAATTTACAAAATATGGATCACTTCGTATATGCATTATCAATATATTATATCAGCTATACAAATCCAAAATATATTTTATCAAAGAAAAGGCGGCAAAAGTATTACAGAAGGCTGTTAACAAAAAAGAGCCTTCTATTCCAGCTTTACGTCATTGCTTTATACAAATCTTTTCATCTGTGCACCACTTCCATCCACATTCCCCTAAAAAGCGACATTTAAAGCTCACTTTAGTATCATATTTATAAAGATTAAAAGTTCAGATTTCTCAGTCAAAACATATCAAAAAGTTGTATTTACCTGACTTAGAGTTAGATTATTAGCTAAGGTTGAGAAGTACCAAAAGGAAGATAAGCAGATGCCACCATAGGGCTACAAGTCGATTCAAGTTGTCCCAAACGATAACCGGAAGCAGGCAACTGCAATAATTATATCAATTTCATGTTCAACATTGTTTTAAGAGTATAAAAAATAAAACTATTTTTATATCATAAGCAACTAGAACCTGCATTAGCCCCTTATGATGAGAGAAGGCTCCATGTAAATGTTTTTCCATATTATATGAATAATGATAAAATTACCTGTAAAACTTGATATGCTGGTAATGGCGGCCTCAAACTTGAAAATTGAGGTACAAAATTTGCTTGTCTTGGTAACTTGCTGCCTGTGCCATGTTTTTAAACATAATAAATTATACGGCAATATTGTCCGAGATATGAAGTAACATATATTATGATTTTGAGATATACCGGTTTGTACATTTTTCTGCTTCCTTCCTTTCTTTTCCAAAGAGCTTTGAAGTCTACGAGATGTACCCACCTCTTTTTTCTTCTTAATCCCGCATGCATTCTGAATGTTGCAGCCATCCATATTAGCTTGATCCTCTTCTACGATTCCAAACTCTTGATCATTGGTGATAGTCAGTGATGCAGTTTGAAGATGTTTGGAGTTGACTATATTGTCCAACTTTCCCAATATTTCATATGAAAGTTTTCGAAGAAAATTATATCCTTCCTCTGTTTCGGCTCCTTTTGCAAAGATCTCATTATAGATATGGCAGAGAGAGTTGTACCTGCTCGTTGAAGTTGAATTTAAGTCCCTCTCAATAGTAAGTCCCTGATGGTCCCTTACCATCCTAATCTTAGCATCTTTGGTCCACCTCTTTAAAATGTACTTCGATGGAAGCTCTTTTATATTGTGTATATCAAGCACTTTTAGTATATGCCGACAAGGAATTCCAACAAACTCAAATAGCTTGCAACTACAAGCAATTGTACTGTCGTTTTGGTCAAATGAAACAGTTCTTTTAGACTTTCCTTCTATAAAGACATGATACACCAACATAGAGCCAATGTCATCACTCACTCGTCGCTCGTCAAGTTATGCCATAACCATATCAAATTCTTTTTTAAACCTTACAAAGATGACAGGAGTAAATGCATGTGCTGCTTGTTCAAGAATTTTTACGCGAGGTATACTCGGTCTAGTTTGACTTGCGCGAATATTCGCATTCTCTTCGATCCTCTAGAAGTCTGTCAAAGTGATTAAAAAATCTTGATAGATCATGTTTAGATTTCAGATACTTCTTAAGCACACTATTCAAACTTTCACTTCGTTGAGTACTCACCATATCCGCACAAAAGGAATGCCGTCCATATACTAAAGCCCATTTTTCCTTACAATTGAATTGCTTGGACAACCATGCATTACCATTTAAATCATATTTTTCTAGTAAAGCATTCCAAGCCAGTAGAAACTCTTCATAATCATAGACGCATTTGCTAAAATCGCATGCGAAAGTCGAATAGGTATGAAAATAATGACTCAAATGTTTAGCAGCATTCTGATACATGTGCCAAATACAAAGCCGATGGGTTGTATTTGGGAAGACTTCAGCTATTGCTTTGGCCATAGCATCGGATTGATCTGTCAAGATTGTCTTTGGATGTTTTTCCGACATTGCTGTCAAAAATGCCCTAAAAAGCCACTCAAAAGATGCTACGGTCTCATCATACAACAATGCCGACGCAAAAACTATGGTTTGTCTATGGTGATTCACACCAATAATTGGTGCGAAAGGCCTACCATAACCATTAGTTTTATATGTAGTGTCAAAGCACACAACATCGCCGAAATAGTCATAATCCACTATTGATCTTGCATCAGCCCAAAAAATATTTGTGATAAAACTATCACTATCAGTTTGGAAAGTGTGGAAGAACGATGGATTTTCAATTTGCTTCATCCTAAAGTACTCCAAGAGAACACCTATATCCCCATTTTTCATGATTTTCAGCCGCTTATTACGAAGGTGGTTTTTATAGTCTTGTCTTGTAAAGCAAAGAGCTCTTTTACTTCCTAACCTCCTTTTAAAGAATTCATAACCAATAGTAGGTGTTATTCCTGAATCCTCTGCTATATCAATTTCATCTGCTTGAACTTCAGTAATGTTCCTGTTTGACCTTAACCTGTGCTTACTCGAAGGAGAGCTACATTCATGATTATGGTCTTCTTCAAATTCAGTCACTTGAAATTTTCCACTAGGTATGATTCGAACTGTCATATGTGCTTTACATCCTGTTCTAGTTTCCAATCGTGGCTTCTTAGGGGGTTTATCTCCCTTCTTCTTTACACGAAATCCTTGCTTAGAGCATGTATACACTCTTCTAGTGATTAAAACATTTTTGACTTTAGTTATATCAGATTTTCGTGTACTGAAACCTATAAACCAAGCATAATCATTGTAGATTTATAAGCCTCATCTTCAGTTTCAAATATCATACCAATTTTTAGAATCAAATCCTCGGAAGAGTCTCTCTGAATTGAAAGGGTCTCATTAATTTGTCTCTGAAATATAGGGATAGCTCTTTCTTCTTGGATATAAGAAGTCAACCCACCTTCCGTTAGATTTGGCTCTACCATCACTAGAAAATAAAATCAATCCAAGAATTTAGTTTGAAAGAGAAATATTGCTCCTGATAAAAAGTGTGTGTACAATGGAGGAAAAAATTACCAGCAATCTCTGTTGAAAAGTGAAGAGAATAACCTTCAGCGCGAAGAAAAGAAGCTCAGGAAAGGAAGATGAAAAAATGATAAAAGAGGGAAAATAAAAGGGCCTCGTAAAAGAGCAGGTAAGCACGTGATAGAGAAAGAAAATCACAACGGGAGAAACTAAACGGAGTTAGATAATGAAGGCACGCGAAGCATTAAATAGAGGCCCCACAATTTCATCCATTTATCATTTGACACGTATAGCATATTTCCTACTTCCTGCTTTATGTAAAGCAGGAGAGCCGAACCCTGTTTTAGGGCTCCAAAGTTTAACGGGGTTAACGGATTTTAAAACAGTTTTTAAATATATTTCAAATCTGTTAAATTTTGGAGTCCCAAAATATATTTTTAGAAATTTTTTAAAAGTTTAAAAAATAAAGTTTAAATCTCAATCAAAAATTTACAACTTTGAGTTGTTAAATTTTTTTTTTAAAAAATACTTCTAAATATATTTTTTGAGGCTATTATACGAAATGATGTAGTGTAAAAAAAAGGGAGGTATTTTAAAAAAAAAAATAGTGTAAAAGTTCTATATTTGATGCATCTACAACTTTTATATTAAAATTTTTTTTCCAAAATATATTTCTAAATAGATGTTTTGATACTCCAAATTTTTAACGGATTCAAAAAAATATTTTTAAATTCATTATTATTTTGAGCCGAAAATTCTACTTATAAGTATTTTTTGAAAAAATTTAAACATTAAATAATTGTATCTAATTAAAATATACAACTTTTAACCTAGAAGTTTTTTCAAAAATGCTGGTTTAGTGGAGGTAACAAACATTTTCCACACAAGAAAAATAGAAGTTGAGGGTGTATTGCAGGAAGAGAAAGCATAATCTTTTTTCACTTAATCTCTATTACTTTCATGAGAAAAGACGTGCTAAACAACAATTTGATATAAAAAATATTAAATAATTACTACAATAGTCCGTGGCGAAGCGCGGTCACTCCACAAGTCTAACTTAGACCACATATTTAAATGTTGCACATGCACGTGCTAATAGAAAATATGTGGTCTAAATCTTTTAAGAGTTATGATGAATGGTGTTTTTTAAGTATAAGTATCATCGTAGCATTCCAAATCCAGTGTCAGAAGAAAATAAACATATTTTTATGAAATCATAATAGAAATGCTGAAAAAAAAATACATCAAAATAATAATTGAATCGACTCGAGCAATGATTCTCATGTAAACGACTGTGAGATGGACGATCATTTGTATTGGACCAAGCATATATGTATGTAGAGCTGTCGAGAACAAGTCTCTCTCATTGGTTTTTTAGAATTTCACAACCATCTATGGCTCAATCGGAGTAAAACGAAATTTAGTAAGATCATGCCACAAAAATATTTTTGAGTATGTCTAAAACTCAGGTACTTAAAAGCAAACCGGCTCACAAGAAATCATCATGATCCAAACCCAAGATGTATAGGTAGACTGATCATGGATATCAGTCGATCGATCTAGTATAGAGCTCGTGCCAATTACGGACGACCAATCGGACGCATCGGTCTACCGATATTGCTAACTGCAGTACAACATAGATCGAACTCATAACCATATACTCAAAATCCATCCTAAAACTATTTAAATGAATCATACATGTTTTAGCAGGTAAAATACAGGTGTTCAACATATCACCATTTAAATATATATATATATGGACAACGAAATATTGGAGCATTAGTAGGACAGCAAAATCTTTTTCCAAATTTATCACTAAGGTTCATAAAATGAACTGCGATATTTTAGCAGTAAAATTGTGGAAATTAGTAGTATAAACATCTCTTATAAATTCAAATACTTTAGTAAGAAAATGTTAAAAAAAAACTTTTCTAAGTTTCTCTTTATAGTTTTTCACGAATGTCCCTACTTCCATAGGATTTGAGAATAATGAGATTAATCTCATTCAGAAATGAAGTATGATGGAGCTCGGATTTGGGCTGCCACGTATCGGAAGGATAGTAAGGTCCATATACGCAGATGAACAAGTCTACCAAAGTGGATCATGAGAAGCCTGCCGATGTCACGCGCAGGCCAGACCTCGGAAGATAGCATCGTGACAATGTCAGGAACACACGATGTCGAGACCCACCTTAGGGCATCCTTGTCCGAGGTCCGTAACACGATCCGGAGACCTCGGTCGGACGTGCAGATTACTTCAAGGCGGATATGCCGGAGACCACGTCTCTCACGTCGCCGCCGCTCACGGAATAACAGGTCATCTGGAGAGTTAGGGGCTGACGAGGCGTAAGGATAACCCAGTCAAGCCGAGATACTATCAAGATTCGATATTTTCTCAACCACTTAGCTGGCTTGGCCCCAAAGGCATTTATAAATCGCCGTCTATGACATTACATTTAGGATCAAATTCTAGTGATTTGGGAAAGCTTATTTGTCTTAGCTTAGGACGAGAGATTGTAAGTTTCATTAGAGCTTGTATATCTTTTACTCATAGTAAATTTCTCTATGCTGACTTGTGTGATCGCTTGTGATTTACCTTGACAACAAAAATTTTTACGTAAAAATTTTGTATGTTCTCTATTTTTGCTGCTACACTTTTAGCCAACTCTGCCTTCGATCATTTAATTGATCAGTCGAGAACTAACTCGATCAAAGTAATTTTAAAAAATTTTCTTCCAAAATATAGTTACTTTCTAGGGCTTTTATTCAGATACTGATTTTATGCGATCGCAGAGAAGTTACTATGGAAATATAAACATAAATATTTATTGAGTTTTTTTTTTTTAAAAAAACGTAATTGTAAAATTAATATTCTTTGTTTTTAAAAATACATAAAAATGGGAGTCACATGACTCGTCCGCCGAACGGCCCAAGTCCAGCCCATATTTTCAGCGTTTCTGCCATGTCAACCATGAGTTTCATCACGGCCTCAAGCGGCCTTGACAAACAAATGCCAGAATCTCTCCTTCGCGTGCACGGTAACTCCCAATGCTCAGACGCTCTGGTATCTGAAACTCATCTTCCCCGCTGTGCCCCACCTCCCAACCTCTCGCGGCGGCGAATCTTTACCTTCAATTCCGTTCATATATCTGGCGATCTGTCGATGTAGGGAATGCACTGAGCATTAAGCTTATACTAAGTTCAATGGGGAACAAAATCGCACGGACGACACAAGTCTCTGCTTCAGAGTATTACTTACATGAGCTACCATCCTCGTACAATCTCGTGCTCGTCGAAGTCCTCGGCCGCTGTCGTTTCGTGAAATCGATTCTATGCAAGCACGATGAGGGTTTGGTGCTCGTCAAGGTCTATTTCAAGCGCGGCGACCCTCTGGACCTCAAGGCAATCGATTTTCATTTCTTTCTTTTTAATGATTTGATGGACGTTGTTTATTTTGTGAATTAACGGGATTTCTTTTCCTGGATTGATTGTTTCAGGAGCATGAGCGGCGGTTGGCTGAGATCCATGACATCTTTCGCACGGTGCAGCACCCTCATATATGGCCTTTTCAGGTGGATTTTTGTCTATATAATATTTCTCAGTTTTTGTTTCCATTTTTAACCACAGAAATTCTCCTTGGGCAATCGAACTTAGGTACTCCCATTGCTCTCCATTGTGAAAGTGTCTTAACCGTCGGGCTTTTGTAAGAATTTTTCCTATTGTGATGTAATTGAGAAAGTTCTTAGGAGAATCCTTGAGAAGTTAATTAAGGTGTGTAGGGTGTGTCTGGAACGAGCTGAAGCTGAAACTTTTCTTGAAGTGAAGCCCGATGACAAAGTTGAAAGCTTATTAACACTGATCTAGTAAATGATAAGTTTTATTGGTTGCTGTAGTATAAGTGTTTGGTAACTTCAACCTGTCTGTGAGATGATAACTATAAAATAACACGTATAGACATAAGTTTATTAAATGATAGGTGAGGAAAATAAGGTTATATTTGAAATAATCTGTCAAAAGCTTAATTAATGGTTTCTTTCCATAATATTTTAGAAAAGATCATCAGAATGTCATTAGTTCTTCAACAACTCTTCCAAACAATGTTTACCAAACTCAAGTTAGCTTGTTTTGTCAGTCAAAAAACAAAATGCTCGTTGTAAATCTTGTGCCAAAACACAGAAGAAGAATGTAACTTGAAAGAGACGGAGGTTCTGAGTTGAGAAGGTAGATTTCAGTTTTGTGATTTTGTTTTGTTTGGTGAAAATGCAGTTTTGGATGGAGACAGATAAGGCAGCATATCTTTTGAGGCAATACTTCTTCAGTAACCTTCATGAGCGGCTTACAACACGACCATTTCTTAGTATAATTGAGAAGAAATGGCTTGCATTTCAGGTAACTATGTCGACATATTTGTTACTTGAAAAGTTCTTGGCATGATCAAGTGGGATGTTTCAAACGTGTTGCCAGAAAATGAAGGAATGTAAATGACTAAATAGTAACTTGGTAGATGATACGTTTCATATTCAAGCATTTGCGTGTACAGCTTTCTGTTTATGTTTCCCAGATGCGGTTCTGGACTTATCTCAATTCATTGTGCAGTTACTGTGTGCTGTAAAACAAAGTCACGAGAATGGTGTTTGTCATGGTGAGACATCACTACACACTAATAAGTGCTGAAGTGCTGACTTAAGGTTCTTAGCAGATTGGCTTTGTATGTAACTGTAGGTGACATCAAATGTGAAAATGTGCTCGTCACCTCGTGGAATTGGCTATACCTTGCTGATTTTGCTTCCTTCAAACCAACATATATACCTGATGATGACCCTTCAGACTTCTCATTTTTCTTCGACACTGGAGGGAGAAGGCAATGTTATCTTGCACCGGAGGTTGGTCCTTGCTTTCTTAATTGCTTACCTTATATCCTCATTTATTATCCTAATGATCCAGATTTGTGTAATCTAAAGTTTCCATATGCTAACTAAATAAAGTGATGAACTTTTTTGTTTTTTAAGAAAAAAAAATCATTGATATCTAAGAACTAATTCAGAAAGATTAAGAACTAATTCATAACTCATACCAGGTCAATATATATATATATATATATATATATGCATTGACATGGTATGAGTTACGAACAGTTGTTCTCTCATTAATATCTTCTTAGGAAATTATTCATAAATGACATTAATGAACATATACTGCTACTGATTACTTTCACAATATGGGAACATTGATGCGATATGTTACATTTAATTACCCTAATAACAACGCTCTATATGCAAACAAAGCAACTGCTACTGGTAATACTGAAATAATTGCACTCTTGTAGTATAAGACAACAATTGACACTAAGGATGATATATATTTTCCATTTCGTATTGAAAGGGCAGGCAGGCGTAAACTCAAAGACTTTGGCTGCTTGAATTCCAAGTTTCGTAGCAAGAATGAGAGAATATAACTTAACAAATTTTAATTGATATCTCACGATTTCCCAGTTTGGTTCTAATAGATGATCACATGAGTTAAGAAGATTGATAGTATATCTCTGCCAGAATAATGCCATTTAACTTCATATGAAGTGGTTTAGGATCAAAGAGTTGATACCATATGATCCTCATTTTGAACAAGAATATGTAATGGGGGAAGAATTTAGATGGGTCGCTTTGACAAGGTAGCGACTATAAGGATGAAGGGAATGCTAGTCATTATAAGCGAGAAAGACTATTGGCTATTTAACTAAGTCTAGAGTTAAAGATATACTGAGATTTCTTTCTTTATTTATTTATTTAGAGTAAGGATTGACTTTAGAGAACTAATCGGAAAGTTGATGTTTACATAGATTGATGTAGCCGACTGCACCTAGTAAGAAAAGGGCTTGTTGTTGTGTTGCAAAGGAGGATGGACACAGTTGCTTATAAAATAATTTGTATTTATAGGATATAAGCAGGTAGCCTGAAACGGAGAAGGGCATATTAATCTTATATGGTCATAGCTCGTAGACTCTTAATGCATCAATACAACTTAAAAGGAATCACATATTGCGTTTACGCAGATGGTCTATTATGAAGTTTAATCATTAGATATATGAGAATGGTTCACCTTATTGGAAGACATACAATAACAACTAGTATATTAAGAAACAATGCATTCATATTCATACAAAGCCGATTGATTGTACTTGGAGGTTTCGGTTATTAAATATGTTTGAAGGTGTCTCTAGATGTAAGACAGACACCTACAGATTGACTAACAAGGAGATGTGCTTGTATGAGCTCCACAGGCTAAAAGATACCAGGAAGGCCTTCAAGTGTATTACAAACCTTCAAAGATTTTGTTTTTAGCCAATTTGAATCTTTGATGGGCACAATTGTTCCTAGGCTGCCTAACCCTAACATTTTACACGTAATGTTTTGTTATTGCTGTTGTTTTATCATCTATATTTTTACTTATCACATAATTAAGTCCCGTCTTTGATAAATTACAAAGATATGTTCTTGCTGTTGTCTATCTGTTTGTGAATCCTTTACCCTTTGTGCTTTAACTTTAAAAGGAACGCCTTTTTTTTAATCCTTTACCCCTTGTGCTTTAATTTCAATACGAACAACTTGTTTTGAATCCTTTTCGCTTTGCGCTTTAATTTCAATGCAAGCACCTTTCTTTTTAATCATTTACCCTTTGTGCTTTAATTGCAATACGAACACTTGTTTTGATTTTTTCAGAGGTTCTTTGAACATGGAAGTGAAACACAACTTGTGCCTGATGCAGCTTTAAAGCCATCCATGGATATCTTTTCTCTTGGGTATGCACATTTCTTTCCTATACATTATGTGGAAATTAGCAAAGCTTGTTATTGTGCATGATAATGGGTTTTAGTAATTGAAAGTAAAATTAGGTGGCCCATATAACTTCTTTTTATATTAGTTTTGCTAGTCTCTTTGTTTTTGTACTTTTTGGTAACTTATTCTACCCTACCGGTGGATCTCCAAAAGGGGTTAGGGTCTTTATGGATTTGCTCACCATTGACCATAATATAAGAGCCTAACATATACAATACGAGCGTTAACTACATAATCTTTAGAGATAATGTCCTTTACGTGGAACAAAATGGTTGGTCGTTTGATGTTATCATATAAAGAGCATATAAATATTTACTTACAGGAAACCAGACAGGAATGCTTCTGATAGCAGCTAAGGTTTTTCTTACTTTTACACTAAAGCACCTAGTGGGGTTTAAGCAGGGACGGACCCAGGCTTGTAGCAGGGGTGTCAAGCGACACCCCTGCTTTTCGGGCCGGAGTATATATATATATATATATATATATATATGTATATATATATATGTTGTATATATAGCAAAAAAAACAGTAGTAATAGGATGGATAAAGTTGGCGCAGCGGTTAAGATCCGCGCTAGTGCTACGCGAGATGCGGCTTCGAATCCGCGCGGTGCCCTTTACTCCCTTCTTTTTTTTTTTTTTTTTTTTTTTTTTGGCCCTAAGTCTATCGTGCCTGGAGGTGCCCCTCATTCCCCCAAATCGAAATTCCATACCAATTCCATCCGAAATCGACGCCGGCCCGATCATCTCCCCGCCGCACGGCCGCGCTGCGCCGCCGCTGCCCCGCCGCGGCTGTCAGCCTGCTGCCTGCCGATCTCGCCGTCTCTCTCGACTCTCGGACCTCGATCCGACGATCTCGTCGTCTCGATCCCGCCGTCTCAATCTCGCCGTCTCGCCGTCGCCGTCGACGATCTCGTCGTCTCGCCGTCTCTCTCGACTCTCGGACCTCGATCTCGTCGTCTCGCCAGTCGCCCTCGATCTCGCCGTCTTGCCGTCTCGTCATCGCCGTCTCGTCCCTGTTCTCCGCTGCTGCATGCGCTGCGCGGTCCGCGCCGCCGCCTGCATGCGCTGCACGCCCAGCCGTCGTGCCGCCGCCGCCTGCGCTCGTTGTTCGCCATCCATCTAGTGACTGTCGCGACTCCAGCCCCGCCGGTGTGCCACCTTCATTCGATTTCGCCGCCTCACACACTTGCAGGTCCATCCCGCTTCTTTGTTTGATTGTTTCCGTATATTTTTTCATTAGTTATGTCATTTGATTTTTAATAGTCTTGCAAGTTTCATTTGATATCAAATTTCAAATTGATCGTTTGTGTTGTTAGAGAAGTTGATTAGTATTGGGTAGTATTTGATTAGATTTTTATTGATTATTTCAACAGTGAAAGTAAAAATGTTAAGATATTTCAAGAAAAAGGACGGTGAATCCTCTCAGTCAAATGCTTTAGGAGATCTCCTCCGTCTGTTAATTCCCATCGACTCGAGAAAGTCAAAATCAATTACAAGTTATTATAAGTGATAACCAAGCTCCAACTGAGAATGATTTAAGTTCTCTCAAAGCCGATCCATTGGATAGAAAGCCTATTTTGGAGTACGCTCCTGAGAAACGTGATGAGGTAAGAAGATATTATATTTTGAAAGGCCCTTTTCAACCACGGAATCATGACTTTCCTCAAACAGATTTTTATGGTGTTATGCGTCGTTTTAATTCCGTTTGGTTTGATGCATATGGTGATTGGTTAGAATATAGTATCAAAGCAGATGCAGCATTTTGTTTGTGTTGCTATTTGTTCAAAAATGAGCATGAAGGGCATGGTGGGGCAATTGATTCGTTTACAAGCAAGGGATTTAGGAGTTGGAATAAAGTGGATAGATTTAAAAAGCACATTGGTGAGGTAAATAGTGTTCATGACAGATGTTTGAAGAAGATGCTAGATCTTCGTAGACAATCACAATCCATTCATACTGCTTTTGATAAGCAATCTGAGAAGACCAAGAGTGAGTATAGAACACGCTTAACTACCTCAATTGATGTGGCAAGATTACTTTTATCTTGTGGATTACCATTTCGTGGTAATGATGAGCATGAGTCATCTAGAAATAAAGGAAATTTTCTTACAATTTTGAAATGGTATGCAGAAAGAAAGGAGGAAGTGGGAAGCATTGTGTTAAAAAATGCTCCAGGAAATCAAAAATTGACTTCGCCAAAAATTCAGAAAGATATAGTCAATGCTTGTGCTAAAGAAACAGTTAAAGCCATTGTTGCTGATATTGGTGACGATTATTTTGGCATACTAGCTGACGAATCTCGTGATGCATCCCATAAAGAACAAATGGCTCTTGTTTTGCGCTATGTTGATAAAAGGGGGATTGTGATGGAGCGCTTTGTTGGTATTGTTCATGTTAGTGATACATCAGCAAGAGCGTTAAAAGAAGAAATATATTCTTTACTTGCTCAACATTCTTTAAGCGCATCCCAAATACGCGGACAAGGTTATGATGGAGCTAGCAATATGCAAGGAGATGTTAATGGGCTTAAAACTTTAATTATGAGAGATACCCAATCTGCCTATTGTATTCATTGCTTCGCTCACCAACTACAGCTGACTCTTGTGGCCGTTGCAAGTAAAGTTGATGATGTTGCTTGGCTTTTTGATATAATTGCTAATGTATTGAATTGCATTGGTGCTTCTTTTAAGCGTAGGGACAAACTTCGAGAAAAACAAGCAGAGAAGCAAGAAGAATTATATAGGTTGGGTGAGCTGGAAACTGGACGAGGTCTTAATCAAGAACTTGGCCTAAGGAGACCAGGTGATACTCGATGGGGTTCTCATTTTAAAACGGTTTTGAATGTGATTGACTTGTTTCCGTCGATTATTGATGTTCTTGATGCCGTTGCCACAGAAGGATTAGATCCAATTGATAGGATCAAAGCGCAACGTCTTTTGGATGACATGCAAACATTTGAATTTGTTTACCTGTTGCACTTGATGAAAAAGATATTAGCTATCAACAAATCGATTAACTACTTTGAGACAAGATCAAGATATTGTGAATGCTATATCACTGGTTGCTTTGGCAAAGAAACAATTACAAGTGATGGGAGAGGAAGGATGGGATGCTCTTGTGAGTACTACCTCTGCATTTTGTACGAAAAATGATATTGTGACACCTAACATGAATGACTTACATGTTATTAGAGGAAAGTCGAAGCGTAGAGTCTCTACAACCACAAATTCGCATTACTTTCGTATTGAACTTTTTTATGCAGTTGTTGATAGAGCTTCAAGAGCTTAACAGTCGATTTAATGAGATGAACACTGAGTTATTACTTGGCGTTGCTAGTTTGAATCCTGCCAATAGTTTTGCAAGTTACGATAAGGAGAAGATAATGAAACTGGCTAAATTTTATCCATATGAATTTGATCGCCAGAGGCTTCAGGAACTTGATTGTCAACTTGATAATTTCATATTTGATATGCGGCACAATGATGACAGATTTTCTAACTTGAGGGGTATTAGTAATCTTTCTAAGAAGTTGGTTGAAACGAAAAAGCATATTAATCTCGTTGCGTGAGTGGCCTCTCATGTTGCATAGCAAACTACCTGACCATCCGGTCGACTGTACTAACAACTCACGAAAAGGCTTTAGTTCCAACGATGACTAGTTAGAGACTAACATTCAAGAGATATATGCTCAATTATATATATACTACAATCGTCCTCTATCAATATCGAAGTACTGGCCCTCATCTCAATCTTCCAGTTACATCTGGATAAAATCAAATCGATATGAATACATATATATGAGTATGTATATCTACTCCGAGGATAAACTGGCTTTCACTACTAGCTCTCCACACGCTAAAATGACAACGAAAATGCCGTCTCGTCCCTGAGTCCAATTACTCTATCTACTCGAAGCGCGAGAATCACAAAGGTATATATATAGTTTTATAATGTTTTGAACGCTTCATAATAACGATTACTCGAGAGTGCGTGAAATCATTTATGTTTTGCTTCGTAGCCATTATATACGTTCAATTATGTCCTTATAAATTGTTTGACAACCCCTGCATGAAAATTTCTGGTTGTCCGTCGACCTCATTCCATTTTTCTGCCATTTCACCTTATCACCACATTCCAAGACCCACCTACACCCATACTCACATGACCACACCTCGTATACTATGCCCATATTCTGATTTCTTGCTTAACACAAGTCCCTTTCAGTTCTTTAATCTTCATAGTCTCGATGATTACTGCTTATGTTTCAATTCATTAAATACATGCTTCATTATACTCAGAGGTGCGTACAATAGGTGCATATTTATACATACAGCTCAACCTCTATAAATTATGAGAGGCAGTGATGGACATCAATAGCGTAATCAGTGGCAGCAAATTCATCGCACAGGACTCGCGGATAACTTAAAAGTCGATACATTATTTCATCTATCAACCAGACACAAATTCTAATGTTTTCATACTATCTAACGAAATTTTTTTGATTTACTACAAGCATCATTTACCTCCACTATTATTTCTCGAATATAAGCTCCCTGAGTCCACGAGCATTATTATAAGCAAATCATATCACCCTCTCGCAAACTACAAAGTTATAGATTTTGATGTGATCTACAACTTTGTAGTTGAATATTTTTTCGAAAAAATATCAAATATTATGTCAAAATGATAATCTAATTTTGGATCATCATTTTGACATAATATTCGGTAGTTTTTCAAAAAACTTTCAACTACAAAATTGTAGATTACATCAAAATCTACAACTTTATAGTTCAAAGTTTTTCTTACAAATACTCTAAAATAGGTCAAATAAATTGATAAAAATTATATATAAAACCGCACGACTCAGATCATCCGATCTGGGCCGTCGGTTTCCTGCTTCCCAGCGAGCAACGCCCCTTAATTAGTGGTGTTATTTTACAAGTGTCTCTTCATTCTATTTATTCTTTATTGTCCACGCATGATGCATAACATTTGTACGCATTCTATTTGATAAAATGCTTGAGAGGAAGTCCATCTGCCTCACAGTTAGTAATGTCAATGAGCTACTCCCATAAATTTTTTTTATTTTGTAAAAAAATTATGGTAAATTATTTATGAACTGTAGAACATATCCTGAATGTCGCTCGTGGCAATTAGCATATAGCATCTCTTGTTGAAATTGAAAGAGCACTACTCTAATGTCCAAGTTAAGCATGAAATACGCCACGTAGACTACTCCCGACATCATCGTTTGGATGTGGTCCGGTACACGGTTTTTTTTTTCTTTTTTTTTTAATAGATTTCGTGGCTCGAGTCCACTCTCCTAGGCACAGACTGCTTCTGAAACCAAGATCTCCACACTATTTTTCAAATGTCCTCCAAAAAAAGTACAGGTTAAAGTGGGGCTAAATTTCCTTTTTGATACCCCAAGTTATAGAAAATTTTCAAAATACTATCCGAGTTGTAAATCTTCCTCGACCCATACTTACCGTCAATTTTCCGTCTAAAGTTACTGATGTGGCCATATCTCCTTGATCCCGACAGATCTTGGCCAAAACCCGCGCTCTCCACCGAGATTTCCCGCGCTCTCCACCAAGGTTTCCCGCCCTTCGTCTACCTCCACTGCGCATCCCTCCCCTCTTTTATACATTCCCGCCATCTCGCCGGTGGTCCCTCCTCCTGACACCAATTTATCTCATCCCCACCAAATTGCTTCGTCCCCACCAACTTTTTTGGTCCAATTCTCTATTACACTACTTCTTTGTCTCCAAAAACCCTCCCGTGTCACATACAACAAGAATTTATCATATTTTTTTGTCCCTCTCCCAGTAACATCGGGAATCTTCAGTGAATGGCTAGAGGCTGGCAACGTCCTTGTGGCGGTGACAGAAAAATAAAGTTAGGTGAGTTTGTGCTTTGCTGCAATCGATCTCAAAATTTTATTTTATTATTTTTTGATTCTTTGTGTGTTAGATTTGTCATCCTTTTCTTGATTTTACTTGGTTTACTTGTGTTTTGTATGTGCACTAACGACTGATCCGGACCGAATGACTATAGTTATGCATCATAGTGGGGTCTTTATTAGAAAAACTGACGTGGAGTACGTGACAAAAGAAAAGCCCTTTTTTATAGATGATGTCAATAAGGATCATGTATCCATTATTGAGTTAAAGGAGATATCTAGTGATCTGCTGAAATGCTCTGGAAGTGTGGTATCTAGGCTAGTGTATTACTAGAACATCCTGAAAAAGGTTTTATTTGTTGCCAAAAAGAACAAGATGCATATACTATGGTCCTATGGTGTGAAGAATTTCATTCTGTAGATGTATATCAAGTTTACCCTCTACAGAAGTTGGAGAATAGATCAACTGAAGTACAAAGTGATAGTTGGAGGTGATGAAGGCCACTTAAAGAGCAACAATAGTAAAATGAAGAAGGACAGCTGATACTGATCCTGAATGGTGCCCTTGATGGATGATGAAAATTGCTGAGGAACAGATTAAGGAAGGAAGTTCAGGATAGTGACAATGTTGATGAATGGCCTTCTGATGAGGAATATGATGCAACTTCAGATTCTGTAGATCATGTAAATGATGAGGGAGAGGCTGCTGTAGAGTAGCCAAGCTCAGAGTATGAAAATGAGGATGAGTTGAGGAGCCTATCTAGTGACTCAGAAAGTGCTGACAATCTTGCTAACTATAAGAGAGTTGCTAAACATAAGATAAAGTCTAAAAGGGACACTATACATAGTGCTTCTGTAGGTGACCATAAAAATCCTGCATTTAAGGTAGACCAGACATGGGCAAGCACATAGGAGTTTAGAGCAGCCTTAAAGCAATATGCTATCAGTGGGAATTATCCAATAAGAATGAAGTATAATGATAAGGAGAGAGTTAAAGCAATCTGTGTTGAAGGTTGTCCATGGGATATATATACAAGCAAGAAAGGGAGGTGTCATAGTCTTATTGTTAAAACACTTAACAATGTCCATAGTTGTTCAGTTGAGAAGGAAAATCATAATTTGACCTATAGGAGATTCGGAGAATATTATGCTGAGAAGTTCAAATCTGCCCTAACTGGAATTTGGAGGGCCTTATTGATGAGGTAAATATAGATTTTAGGTTGAGGATTACTAGATCAAAGGCTAGAAAGGCCAGACTTTATGCTCTCAAGCTGGTTATGGAAAATGCTGCTCAATAGTACAGCATACTACAAGATTATGGTGTAGAGCTTAAGAGGTGTAATAGGGGAATAATTGTGGCTCTAGTAACACCAAGTTTGGCATTCAAAAAATTTTATGTATGTATAGAAGCACTTAAAAAAGGATTTAAATTTTGTAGACCAATGATTTTTATGGATGATTGCTTCCTTAAGGGAATGTATGGAGGATGCCTTCTCACTGCTGTGGGTGTGGATGCAGACAATAGTATCTATTCTGTGGCCTATGCTGTAGTAGAATCAGAAAATAAGCAGTCATGGGGATGGTTCTTCGATTTTTTGGCTAGAGACTTAAGAATTCATAGTGATACGAGTTTATTTTGCTTCATGAGTGATAAACATAAGGTTAGATTAATAACCTTTCATTCATTTTATTGCTTTACTCTGGATGATCACTGCATGACTTACAAATCTTGATTTGTTATTTAGGGCTTGGTTCCTGTGTTAAAGGAAATGTTCCCAGATGCCATAGTGAGGTTTTGCGTCAGGCACTTCTATGAAAATTTCAAAGTGGCTCATAAAGGAGAGCTTCTCAAAAAGACTTTATGAAAGATTGTAAAGTCACATACAATTTCCAATTATGAGCAAGGTATGGCTGAGATGTTTGCTAATTCTGCAGATGGAGCTGCATATTATTGGTTATTAGAAATATCATCATGTGAACTGGTGTAGAGGCTTTTTTTAATACTCAATACAAAGTTGTGATATGGTTCTAAATAATCTGTCTGAAGCTTGGAATAAAGATCATTTTAGATGCTAGAAGAAAGCCAATTTTATCTTATATGGAGGATATTAGGAGATTGATCAATGTCTAGAATAGCTCACAGAGACAAAAGATGGAAATGTGGACTGGACCAATTTGTCCTAGGATCAGGGCTGCTAATAAAATGAGGGCAAAAAGGCTCGCTAAAGTTAGCAATAAAGAAACCCAAGCTGGAGGTAGCAACAAAGAGAGATATTCAACCGGCCCACATTTTGAAGCATATATTCAAAATCTAAGAGATAAATACAAATCCAATATGTTTGATACATTTGTATGCAATCATTACATCTTGTTGTGTTACATTTTCAGAAAAAAAAAAAAAAAAAAATTTGTCTTAGCAGCAGTTATGAATGCAGAATTCACAAGCATCATGTTCTACTGAGCCAATAAGGATGGGAAATACAAGAGTGTGGATATGACAACCTAGCAAGATATCTTGCACAATGCAGCCTAGTCAGCCTAGTCAGCCAACCCAGACAAGTTCAACAAGAAATCATTCAAAGTAATTACAGAGTTCTATGTGCTCATGTTTGTATTGGCTCTGTGAGGGTAAATTTCAAAGTATAACTTTAACCGGTTTATTTGTGTCTGGTTTTTTATGTATGCCAAACTGTTTTGTACTGGCTCTGTGAGGGTAACCTATTTTGTACTCATTGTGTAATCAATGAATGCTTGTCATACACTGATCAGTGAAATGCTTATGTAATGAGTGACTTTTTTTTGTAAACTCTTGTATTGGCTATAAAAGCAAGCTGCCATTGACTATCATAGAAGTTGTTGTTGGCTCATGAATGAATTTCTCAATTACACAATGATTTACTGCCATACATTTGATAAAATAAGCTGTCATGCAACATTGCTTACACAGTAAAAAAGAAAATTTTGCCCATTGCTTACACAGTCATTGCTTACAATAGAATTGCTCATGATTACTATCATTGCTTAAACAACAATTACTTAAAAGCCACTCACACAATAATCGCTTACACAGTCATTGCTTACATAGTCATTACTACATGATTGATCTAAACTAAATAAGTTGTCATGGTGAGAATTAGCACAACTATTCATTGCTTAGTAGTCATTCCGAACCGATCCGACCCGAAATGTGTGAGACCGACCCGAACTAACCCGAACCGACAAAAATTCGGATCTGTTCGGGTCGGTTCGGGTTGATCCGAATAACAACCAGTTCAATGTCAATCGGGTTTAGGTCGGTTTGGGTGGATGAAGAAAGAGATGTGAAGAGAATCGCTTACTTACGCGAGCAGAAAAGAGAAATTGACCCGAACTTGTAATCAGTAACGCGAATAGGAAAAAAATGCAGAAAAAAAATGCAGTAATAATATGAAACTGGCTCTAGATTCGTAGATATAAACGGACCCAGTACTGATAGAACGAACTCGAAACGCACCTAACCACAGAAGAATACATAGACGAAAGATCTTGATATAAAAATATTGACTCGAACTTGTTTCCTTATTAAAAAAAAAAATTAGGGTATAGAAAAATAACTTGCTAAACAGTAAGCTGAAAATCAAATAAAGGAAGAGAAAAAAAAAAAAGAAATAGGAGAGGAATAGAGAAATTCATAAAAAGCAACTAAATAATTGAGGGTAATTACACGAAGAAAGAGATGTGAAGAGAATCGCTGACCAACGCGTGAAATCGAGTTGGACACTGCTTGAGCTGAGGGAGAAGACGTGTTGTGCTGCAGTGTTCGCCGATGGCTTAACCACTCAGGCGATCACGACGGCCGGCGGAGGAGGGGAAAAGCTACAGATTTAGGGTTGCGACCGCGCGCGTCTCAACAGTCAGCGACGGCTGTGAATTAGATTTTAGGGTTAAAACTTAAAAGAAACACTACGCAACTTGCGAATGCACGGGTATATTAGACTGGTATGACCCAAGCCCATAATATCAATATAACCCAAGCCCATAAATTGGGCTGGACAAATTCTACAGTCGATAATTCGGGTCAAACCCGACCCGACCCGAATTTCTGCAGCTGGAAGGCGCGGAGAGCGATATATGCAACCCAAACTAATTAAAATATGCTGACCCGAAACCGAACCCGACCCGAACCGAACCCGAAATTTTGGCTTTATTCGGGTCGGTTCGGGTCAGTTTTTCGGGCAAATTCGGGTAATGCTCAGCCCTAGTCATTCCCTACATCAGCCTTTGCACAAAACAAACCAAGCTGCTTCATATCAAGAACACAATCACTGCCATCAAAACGACTATGATAAACCATAGCTTCTTTTCTTTTAGCCTTGCTTTTATTGAGCTCTGCGTCGACGCTTCTTCAGCTTCTCTTTCAAGCCGTGAATGATACGACCGTATCTATCGAGGGTTTGAGGATCAATCCAGAGGAAATAGCCGCAATCACCTTCATTTTAAGGGTAAATTACATATTTGGTACCCCGACTTGTACCTATATTAATTTTAACCCCATTTTGCAAACGCACCTCAGCGCATACCTCCAGGCGATAATTCCGTGAACGGCGGCCGGTTAACATGGATGACGTGGCAAAATGAGTTTTTTATCACGTTAACATTTAGGCACCCAAAAAATACATAATTTAGAAGTATATTTTGGAAAAAACTTTGAACATTAAAAAGTTATAATTTTGAATAAATCTACAACTTTTATTGTTTAAAATTTTTTGCAAAACAATGCTTCGAAATGTGTGTTTTTGAGCTCCGCTAAATTGTTAACGGATTTCAAAATTCGACTTATTACCCGGTAAGAAAATTTAAAGCCAAAAATACCCCTATTTCCAAATATTTTTTTGAAAAAACTTTAAACATAAAAAGTTGTTGACCTTAATCAAAAATCTATAACGTTATATTCAAATATTTCTCCAAAAAATACTCTAACTAGGTGTTTTGTGTATGGAAGTGAATAAGTAAAAATTTAACTCAGATAAAATTTGGAAGCCTCATAACACCTACTTAGAAATACTTTTTGAAAAAATTTGTGAAAATATAAAAATTGTAGAGGTGTGATAAGATCTACACTTATTATGTTTTAAAAATTTTTCCAAAAAAATGCTTGCAAATAGGTGTTTTCCGAAGTCTTCAAAGTGTTACCGGATTAATAAGTCCGATTTCTAAAATCCGTTAACAATTGGAAGCCTCAAAAACACAACATTTTGAAGCATTTTTTTGAAAAAAAATTTAAAACATAAAAGTTGTAAATCTCATCAAAATCTACAACTTTTATGTTCAAAATTTCTCCTAAATATGCTTCTAAATTGGTGTTTTTAAGACCTAATTGTTAACGGGTAAAAAACCCGTTTTGCCACGTCATCCATGTTTTTAACCGGGGCCCCGGGGCCCGTTTTCCCCACGGAAAAAAAAAGAAATTTCTCCGCGCCGCTTGGATAAAATGGGATGCGTCTTGAGTATGCGTTTGCAAAATGAGATACGAAAAGTTAATATAGGGGTACCAAATAGATAATTTACCCTTCATTCTAATGATAGAAAGGAAAAAGATAAATTAAGCTCTAGTGGCATCAACAGCAATTGTATTGGTACGAAAGCATACTTACCTTCCAATTTGGACACCTCATAAAACGTTTACCCGGATTTTCATGCGAATAGGAGGTCAGGATCACCACCACCTGCCTGCAATTGCATCGATTCTGTGCGTATCCGAGGCCAAGCAGATTTTCGTTGCTTGACACGAAGCTTGCACTCATTGTTGAACTTACAGCTCAAAATCTAGAAAATTTAGTTGGGAAAGCAGGTAGGCGTGAATGATTTGTGGCGGGAAGGAGGCATGCGGGGGCGGGAAAGCTGTATGGGGCGTGGGATTGTGGAAAATTAGAGATGGAAGGGGACATATATAACAGAATTTTTAAAAAAAAAAAAGAAATGGAGATTGGCCACATCAGCAACTTTAGACGGCAAATTGACAGTAGGTACGGGTCGAGGAAGCTTTACAACTCGGGTAGTATTTTGAAAATTTTCTATAACTTGGGGTATCAAAAAAGAAATTTAGCCGGTTAAAGTGGACTTCACAGTGAACTTGATTGCATTTTGGGAAGAAATTTGATACATAATTTTATGTGCAAAATGACATAAATCTTAAGCAGAAAGCAATTAAATAATCTATCTACTATAGCAATTCTGAATAATTTTGAACTTATCTCATGCTATAAATCATGTTTATGGAAAAGCTGGCATAATTTGAATGGTAAGGATCTAATGCGATTGAGGTGTCCTTAAAGGAAAAAAAATAATAATGAAATAAATAAAAAATAAAGAAAGAACTTGTGGACCGGACGAGCTGGCACAATTTGGAGCGCGGCTGCCCTATTCGGGGCCAAATCAAGGGTTGTAGGAAACGGACGGCCAGATCGGTCGAGTCCGTAAAAATACGGATTCGAGATATTTATATAAAACCTTTCCGTCGACTTATTTGACCGTATTTTTTAAGAGTTTTTGAAAAAAAACTTATACTACAAAGTTAATAGGTTTTTGAATGACATCTAACAACTTTGTAGTTGAAACTTTTTCCAAAAACATGGCCAAGATACATACCGAAATGATGATTCAAACATCATCATTTCGGTATATATTTTTGGCATTGTTTCGAAAAAGTTTCAACTACAAAGTTGTAGATCTCATCAAAATATATAACTTTGTAGTTCAAAAGTTTTTTAAAAAATGCTTAAACATAGGTCAAATAAAGTCGAACGAAAGTTTTATAACGAAATTTCGAGATCCGTAATTATTACGGATCAGCCGATCTCGGCCGTCCGAATTCCTACACCCTGATGCCTCAGCATCAGGGGAGCCGCGCCCCACAATTTGAATGTTACATACCCCTTGTGGAGATATGTAGCCCTGTACGAACCCAGATTAATGAACCCATTGGAAATTTACCGGCTGGAGGTGAAAATAAAAAAGAGTTAAAAAATATAGCATAGCTGCAATATAGATTACATTCTGTCACAATTTGAATAAAGTACTGTAGATCAAAATAAAAAAAGTACTCGAAACTCTTTAAAAGGTGTCATCGAAATTGGAAATTCAAACCAAGTTATTACAGCATGTAAGTTCACACATTGATCGCATAGCAGAGACATGACGAAAAGGGTGCACACAGATAAATTCAATAGAAGAAGATACTAATAGCCTAGCAAATACCACTCCTGGAGCACAATTTTGACAAGCTTCACAACTTTTGTTTTGAAAATATTTCTAGAGAAATGGCTCTAAATATATGTTTCAAGGCTCCAAAGTCTTTGCTAATTACATAAAACTTCAAAACATTTATTTAAAAATATTTTTAAAAAAATGTATACAAAATTTATAGAGCACGCTAATCTATTTTTTTTTCGTATCGAAATTTTTCACAAAATATTCATATAAGTATAATTTAAAGTGATTTTTGTAAGTTTTTCAAAAAATTAAGAACTTATTTGTCAAAATAATACAAAGCATGGGTTATTTTGACAAGACCCTTATTTTTTCCCATTCAAAGGACACAAAGATTTCAGGTATTCTGAAACTCGTTGCTAGAATTTGTTGATCTATTTAAGTGTGAATGCTTGAATGTATGTACAGATATTTCATGTCATGCCGAGAATCTTACAAAGATAGAATCTATTAAAATCCGGCGGCATAGATCTATTCATTTTAGACTCTGCTCAGACGTGATTTCCTTTTTTTTTTTTTTTTTTTTTTTTTTTTTTTGAGATTATCGTGGTGGAACCCGTAATGCAAACGCACGCTCCCGTAAAGACCTCAAACTCATAGAAAATTTCCACGCTCAGACCCGACCTTAGAGGCTCTGGAATCCGAATACAGGCATTCCATAAACGAAAGCTCCTACCATTTTGGAAAATTCTGCGAGAAATTTCATCCCACGTGATTTCTTACTCGGCCGTTTTTGTCAATATATTTTAGGTCGAGCATAGTATTCGCATCTACAAAAACTAAAATCGTATTTACTCATTTATCACTTGCACTTGTTCTGAGCATATATATCAGACTCCCTACCTTAGGCCAATAGAAAGACACTAAATTTGACGATATCGGTAATGCTTTGTAGCAGTAACCCTTTCTTTTATACAGTTGAAACTTCAAAGTCTAGAATTGTATTGATATTGGCACAAGAAGAGTTTACAATTGGTTGTAACGAAATAAACAAGTTTCATACAGTGGCATATTTGTTGTCTTCGATTTGTCCCTAGTCATAACCTCAGAGCTGCCGGCCGTTCTCTCGAACTTCTCCATACTATATAATTTATGGGTCATGAAGTTTAATTTCTCCCTTCTCCAGGCATTCATCCCTTCAAGTAGCTCTCTGTTGCTCTCTCATTTTGAATTCGAGCTCATCAGATCTCCGCAAGATGAACGATCTCCTCTCGGTAGCGTTTGCCTTCTTTTTTTCTAGTCATACATCCTATGCATATATGAAAAGTTTAATAAACTCGTTAAAACCACTAAAGTATCTGGCTAGTTTGTCTAATATGAGTATGAAAATCTTGCATTGAATCTCAGGATTCCTTTGTGATGAGCAAAGATCAGGTTACAAAGGATATGGATATTGAACTAGGAAATCAGCATAAAATAGGAAAAGCAGATTATGGAATGGAGAATTTCTTTAACCAGGTATAAACGACATGGGTATCATCGTCTCTGAGGTTCATGTTTTCCTAGGTTACTTTTCTATGAATTTTTTTCCTTCATAAGTATTTTCTTTTATTATTCTCAACAGCAATTACTTGTACCTTCTTGTGTTGTGTCATAGGTCGGAGACGTTGAAAGCCTCATGGAGAAGCTCTCAAAGCACCTCCAGATGCTACAGGTACACAACTAATTTGATTACTGATCGCATTAAGATGATACTCCCACAAATTTCCAAATTTATGGTGAAGAAATTGCAAACAGTCCTCCTGACATAGAGATGCTAAAAAAAGCCCGCGGCCCGCCGTACTGCAACCCGGCTCGCAAGGGCTGGGGAGAACCAGCGTGGGCATGGCGGGCCGGCCCACAGGGCAATACTATATGAATTTTCTTTTTAAATTTCAGCCGGATCGGCTCGGCTCGGCGGGCTGCCTGCCGAACCGAGCCGGCATAGCTAGGGCGGCGGGGCGAGCCGGGCCCCCCCCCCCTTCCACACCGCGCGGGGCCGCCCCCGGCCCGCACGTCTGCAACACTATCCTGACAACTTGCACCATTCCGGACTTCCATTGGTCTAGTGCTCTGCATTATGCCATCATGCAATAGTCAGCATATAAAAACAGCATATCATGCATTTAGGAAGTTGATAAGGAGAAAACTTATAGGGCGCCTTATTTGGGCTAACCTGAAAATACAACATGTATTGAACCAGAATTATCAGTTGATGCTCGTTGTGAAATACCAAAGTAGAAATATATATCTAAAGATTATAGGTTAGTAAAAGTAGAATAGAAAAATGTAGCAAAAGAAATATCTTACCCACAATTGTTGCGCCACATTTCAATACTAGCATAGAATGTTGACAGTCATCCTCTGCTACTTGTCTGTCTTATGAAAGTATTTTCCGATCCCACCCTATAAACAGAAAGTTCAGGTCCTCAAATAGAGTTCCATATGTAGCTGATTACTTGCCGCAAGACGTATTTTCCGAGCAGCAAATTGAATAAATATGTGAACATTCTAAAAGTGTCATAATGAATGAGAATACCCTCAAGAATCTTACTAATTCAACAATTCTCGAACACTGTACTCAGAACTTCACATAAATTTTCAAAAGATGTACTAAATATTAACACTCAAAACTGAGTAGTATCCTTCATTATCATTTATAAATTATTTATTTATTTTAATTCTATATGCAAATAAATAAATAAGTATTTTTATTCCATACAAAAAATAATTTTTAGTACTATTCATATTACAATCACTAATGATCAGTAATCATAGTTAACTATCATTATTTCACTCACTTCTTAATAAAAAAAATGTGAAGTGAGAAAAATAAATTTAAAGTAAAATTAAAAATTGGAGGAGCTGGTGATACTAAATCCTCATCCACTTCCATACGAAGTAAACAGAATAACTAACTTTTCACTTCTTAGTTCCAGTCCAAGTAACTAGCGAAAAAGTAAATCTATCCACTTCTCAAAACGAAATAAACAGAGAAAATGTGGCCACACTTCCCAGCTCTTCTTACTCCAGTTACCAACCCAAGCAAAGAGTGAAAATAAATTCAAACACTTCTCAAAACAAGGTAAACAGAGAAATGAGATCCCATTTTTCAGTTCCATGTGAAGTAAACGGCCTCTTTGGGTCCAGCTTTTTCAATAATATCACTACATAGTACACACATCTTAGTATTATAAGGTCATCATTAAACTTCACACTCTTCTCAAAATAGTTTTGACCTCTGTATGTGCATCAATAAAAGTTCTTGATTACTTAAGGATCATGTTCATCAATTTCTGTGCTGCGATGTGTGTATGTCAAATTGTAATTTAGGCCAATATCAGTCACATGAGGTATACGACCTTCATTTCTCTCACAAGCAAACTTTTGGCACCATTTCTAGGAAAAAAATGACGAGTCCAAATCTGTGACCAACGGATCTGCCATGAAAGGTAATGGCTAGTTAACCATCAACTTATTTGTCAGAAAGAGTAAACAATTATAACTATTAAGAACCAGCAATCAAGCAGCAAATGGAGAAATATATTGATGGAGTGGGAAAAGTAGCACATGCTATCAAGACAAAACTCGAGGATATCGACAAAGATGTATTACTCCTCTCCCATGCCATCCAACCTGTCCTTAGAATATTATATATATTTCAATTGCCTTACATATATTCACTTCCAGAATTTAGCAAACAGAAGCAAACCTGGCTGTCAAAAGGGAACAAGTGTAGACCGGTCAAGGATGGCTATGACTGTGTAAGTTCTTTAACATCGTCATGCCACCACTAAAATGAAAATCTGGAGACTTAAAGAACTTTTCATGATTACAGAAGCTTGAAAAAGAAGCTGAGAGAAAAAATGAACGAGTTTCAGGTACTAATATCCTAACTTATGTTTCCCCCAAAAAAAGAGAGACGTTTTAACTTAAAATATATTTTCCTCTTGGATTTTCATAAAGGTATTGCGTGAAAACATCCAAAAGGAGTATAGGGAGATCATTGGGCGAAGGCTCTTTACAGGTCTATAGACTTTTCACTATATTAGTTAAATATTCACAAAAACTAAGATTTCCATACTTCTTTTAATAGGACATTTGCTGTTTTGATATAATTCTCATCTTGGTTTCTTGAACGGTCATGGGAACCCAAGTTACCCAACCATCCGATGAGGCAAGACTAGACCATCGAAGATTATTGAATGAGATTCCATGGTTCAATCTAGTTGTGGTACTTACCTTGTATGCTAATGATATGTAGATGGTTGACCAACTAATTGAGACTGGAAACAGCGAGCAGATTTTTCAAAAGGCAATTCAGGAAATGGGAAGAGGACAGGTAAGTCATTGCGAAGTAGACTCATCCATATTTTAAGATAGGCCAACAAATATATTTTGAGAAATGTAAAGGACACATAGGCGAGTGCCTTTAGCTCATCCACACTCCCACGTGGCATTGGATGCAGCTCAAACGCATACAGACAATATGTTATCAACAATTCTAGGTGCATCCAAATGCTCACAAGCCAAGTATATGGCCAAATATAAGAGCATGTGCCTTTAGCATTCCTCTTTTTTTTAAGGCGTCCTCGACATTCTTAGTCTTAGGATTTAGTTCCTATGGAAATGAATTTAAACAAGTAACGTATCGGAAAAAGTCGTACTCAAGTAGATCTGTGAAGCAATTTCAATACCAAATCTATATCAGGTAGTTGACACAATAAACGAAATTCAAGAGAGGCATGACACTGCTAAGGAAATAGAGAAAAAGCTGCTTGATCTGCATCAGGTACGTGTTCTAAACTTACAGTTTCATCTTTCCCCTCTTAAGAACATAGTCTTGCTTCGACACAGATCTTCATGGATATGGCCGTCTTGGTTGAGGCACAAGGGGAGCTATTGGATAATATTGAATGCCAGGTTAGTCTAAATTTAAGATGTCAACTCTTTAACATTATAAGCCAAACTGACAGAATAGCATTTTCTTTTTAGAAATTGTTATTTTATGTATAAATTGTTCATTCGCCACATTCAATCACATTTAACATTTTGTTTAAAGAACGTAGATTTTACTGTAATGTTAAACCTTCTACCACTAGTCAAGCAATAAAACTTGTAACTTGAATGACCTTCGGAGAAACAAGCTCTAAGATAGCAGAGAAAACCTCCATAAATCACACTTCTCAGCCTAACCTTCTTATCTACCAATTACTCTGGATTGTTTGTGAAGTATATAGCAGACTATCATGGTATCACCCACTGTGAATAAACATGTGCAATGTAAGTTCATTGCAATCAATCACACATCAAGTATCCATTGTATTCCACATATCACCTATTTACTCTGTCCTTTGTACACAGCATAGTTTTTATTTGAGAAAACAGAAATAGCTCTTTATACTGTCTACATATAGCAGATACAATCTAACTAGAAAGAATAGTGGGTTGTGGTGACAATGCTCAGATAATAACATGGAGATGATACTCCTGAAGAAATTGGAACGTCATAGAGATAAAATAAGTGATGCATAGACAAGCACAACACAAAGCAAAGAAAAGATATGTACCTTGATTGAATGGTATGTTGTTAATTTACAGGTAGTGTTTCACATTAAGCCACCACAACCACAGGAAAAGTGGATGGAAAATAATTTTGGGGGGAGGGGGCTTTAAGTAATGCACAAACAGATACTTTATGCACCAAACTAATTTAAATACACTTAGATAAGCATGTAAAATTTTAAGTTTTCTACTTATACTCACATGTTCTGATATCCTCAGGTTGCAAATGCTGTGAATCACGTACAATCTGGAACTGATGCTCTCCGCACTGCAAAGAACCTACAGACAAAGTCAAGAAAGTGCATGATAATTGCTATAGTCATTCTTTTGATTATTGCAACGATCATAGTACTCTCCATCTTAAAACCTTGGAGTAAAAAATGATCTTTCGTTTAATCAGAACCGTAACTTGAAACAGCATTTGAAATTTGTAATTGAACTGTTTCTAAATAAATTAAACTTGGAAAGGTCATAATGAAACAACTCCCAGCCACTAACTTAAATCAAGGAGTCATGAGATTCTTTCCAAGTCTAAGCAGGAGGAAAGTATAATTGAACTTCTGGCCTGGTTGTAAGTCGTAATTCATGTTTCTTGTCGAAATAATTTCAGATAACATGTTATAAATCTTCCTAGAGCTGGTGTAGTATGGACGAGTACAGCTCCAGCACCAAACTGATGAATATGGAATCTTCAAATTTATCTTTCAAGGATTCGAATAGTATTATAGTAGACAATGAGGTTTGTGAAACTATCACAAACAAATTATTGACAGATGTTGAGCACTACAATAGCAAAAATGACAGTGATAATGCCTTGGAAGTAAAAAAGAGAAAAAAGAAGTTCATGCTTACTGTGTGGATGACTTATGTTAACGATCTTCAGGCACAAGAACTTGGATCATTTCCTATCTTACCAGAGCATTAAACATGAGCATACTTAGCTGGAGGTTCAAGGAATGAGCTTAAAACTGTCGCAGTGTGGAGAAATGGACCCAAGAACTCTACAAATTATCACCAAATGACATAGCATATAGAAAGAACTGGTACTTCACAGAAAGAAAAATGTTGTGGTAGAGGTGGCTCTTTTAAAAACAGATGCCCTCAGTACACCAGCACCAAACAGAATATTTGTGCAAAGTTCCTTCTCAGAAACAAAATTTTTGAGCATATGCATGTAGCATATCTTAAGCGACAAGGCTGTAAAGAGCAGCTCGTAAGCAAAACCTATACTTCACTTCAGCCCTCATTTCACCTATCTTTAGAATTGTCAGACTGCTCTCACGTAATGACAAAAACAGCAAGTGTATCTTGCAAACTTACATACCAATTACCTTGTTACCGATCGCAAGCAATTTGGGAATGCACCCTGACATGTCGAAATTAGGCAGTGGTATGGTGCACTATCTAATACATATCAACATGATTTAGGAGATGCCAATTGCTTCCTCAAAGTAAGAAGATGGATATTGATATTGCTCTTACCACTATCCATGCTCATCATGTCACAACTCTAGCATAATTTCTTTAATGCCCCAAACTTCAAGTTGATCGTCAGTCTGCTTGCTCTAATGATATACAACAGTATTCTTTTCAAGCCAAATTTCCAACTGGTAAGAATCCACAACACAAACAATTATATATATATATATATATATATATATGATCTCTTTAATAGCTAATGTCAAAGTCATGCTCCTTGGATTTTACAGTTACAAACTTACAATAATACAGGAATAACAAAAGTATAAAATTTTAACTTATTACGATGATCTTAGGCAAATCCTGAAATGAGACGCCCGTAAAGTTGAACTATCAGGTTTAAGATCCAGTTTCAGCATTTCATCATGATGCTTCATGGCCTTCCTTTGTTCTTTTACAGCATAATGGGAACGTGTGGTGATGACAAAGCTTTAATTAGTCAAAACACATTTCGTTTCTGCACATAGTCAAAAACTTCTATAGCATATTCAATCTTTCTCTCATGCAAAAGCCACCTAAGAAGTATATTGTAAGAAGTTACATCCAAACGGCCTCTAACCTTCTAATGGTATCATGTCGTTCAATATGGAGTCAACAAGCCCATTTGCACAAAAGCATTCCATTAACAAGCAATAACATGAAGCTTTTGGCACAATATTGCAATCCAGAGCAGTATTCAACAGATCACCAGCCTCTCCCCACTTACCTCTGATACATTGTACATATTATTTATTTTGAAAAGGTATCACAGGCTCCTATTTAGAGCATCTTTAAGTATTATCCAACTTCTTGAAGGTTCTCCACAACAAATTCCAGTTTAGAACACGTCGAGAACATCACCATTCACTTCAATGCATCATGTTGGCGTCATTCCATATACCTCAACTGCTTGCTGGTTGCTACATTCTCCCAGTGTTCGATGTCATCAACATACCTGCGAATGAGGCATTCTCCAATACCAAATTCTCATTCAATGCCCATTCAATGAGCATTTCTGCTGCATATGTCCTGTTGAACTCACAAAGTTACTTGAGCACACTACTGTAGTTCAAAAGGGAACAGTCGGAATCAACTCCTTCAACACCAATTCCCTCAATTGAAGAAACAACTCGGAGATCACCAAACATTCCACCTCCATCAAGATACAAACTATACATGCAAAACCCTGGATCAACGCCCTTCTCCTGCATTGCAGATAACAGATTGATTGCAACATGAAAATCACTTTCTTTGCAAAACAATCTATTACTAATTCATATGTCTCCAAGCAGCAGTACCAAGAATCCAACAGCAGGATCCAACTTTCCTCCCGTGGCAGAGAAGCAGCGCAAGCAGCACCCAAGTGGCGGGTCCAGCGCAGCCCCAGCTCGTAGGGGGGCAAATAGCTTCGATCAGTTGTTAGAGCTTGACTAGGCTATCTTGGGAGCCACAAAATAGTCGATACTTCCTTCCGCGGCCGGTGAACAAGACTCCCCATCCATTTTCGGTACCGGCGACTAATTCTGGCGAGAATTTAGAATTAAAGAAAGGGGGAATGGCATATCAGCCCCTCCCTACCAAAATTCAGCACACATCAGCCTCTATAATTTTTTCTCTGTCATATCAGCCCCTAGTTGTATAGACCCTAGCTAATTTCCTTAAATAATCTTATGGGATACTACCATATCAGTCCTCAAAGTGTTGAAACATCCCAATCAGCCCCATTTGTCAAATTTAGGGTCGGATCAGCCCTTGGTTACTGTTTGGAATTTTTTTTGGACGAAATTGCCCCTATACCCGTTAACACTTCAGACACCGATATCATCCATTTAGCAGCGATCTCGAAAAAACTTTGAACATAAAAATTGTAGATCTCGAAAGAACTACAACTTTTATGTTGAAAATTTTTAAAAAAATACTTCAAAAGTTATGTTTGAGGTCGGAAGCATAACGGGTCACCCGCCGACCCGAAATTGCTACAAATAGTTCGGCATCAAAAAACACCTAATTTAGAAGCATTTTTTGGAAAATTTTGAAAAGCATAAAATTGTAGACTCACCGTATATAAACAACTTTTATGTTCAACATTTTTTCAAAAAATACTTTACCGTAGGTGATCTCGGTTCGGCAACAAAGAGCAGTTTTGTCCAAAAAAAAGGGTAACCCAGTGATGGAGGGCTGATTTGGACTGTTTTGGAGAGGAGGGGCCTGATACTGGTATGGGAATTGAAAAGGGGGCTGTTTGGTATTCCCTAATTTTATCCCAGCAAATATTAAAGGACGAAAATGTCCTTACAAATTTGATTATCTCAACTTTCTTCTCTTCAGCTCCTCACCGTTTCCCAAAGCGGATCCTTGTAGCGCGTCGCATGCGGCCGCGATCTCCGTTGTCGATCAAATTTAGCACCTATCTTGAGATACATTATAAAATTTTCGGTAACTCATTTGATCTATTTTTACGTATTTTTATAAGAAATTTTAAACTACAAAATTATAGATTTTGATGTGATTTATAATTTTTTAGTTGAATATTTTTTGAAAAAATATCAAATAGTGTGCCGAATTAATGATAAAAGTTTGATCATTATTTCAACGTACTGTTTGGCATTATTTCGAAAAATGTTCAACTATAAAACTGTAGATCAAATCAAAATTTATAACTTTCTAATTTAAAATTTATCGTAAAAATGTTTAAAATTAGGTCACATGAATTGCCGTAAGTTTGTATAATATCTTATATTTGTACAAATTTTCGGCAACTCATTCGATTTATTTGTAAGCATTTTTACAAAAAAAAACATCGTATTCAGAAAAAAATTTTAAAAAAAATTAGATATATGTAATTTACTTTGATTAAGTAATTATCTGAATAAACAAGTATAAATTTATTTTGGAGAGCAGCACAAAATTAGGGACGAATTTGACCATTCCAAATATTTTTTTCTCACTCTTTTCATAATTAACGGCGATATCGATTAATATATTGGTACCATGGGAACCTCCCAGCTTGAATGGACTTATGAGACTGAAAATAATTTGCACTCTGTATCAAAATTCTCATCATGACTATGGATGCTTCTAAGACGAGCTTGCTGCCACTCCTAAATCCACAACTTGCTTGCCTCCTCCAGACGAACTATGTCGGTTTCCTGGCAAGCTAACTTAATAATTTCAACTGTTGAAAACACTAAGTTAGTTCGTCAGTTTATAAACATAGCTTGCATGTAACGCTAACATAGCTCGCGCTGTACACTAACATATAGCTTGTAGGCCTAATATAGTTCGTCCATATATTTCACCCAAACACTAATATACGAAGAAGTTGATTAGTGACAAATACCAAGTGGCTTGATTTGCGGAAATAAGATATCATTTATTAATAAATATAGACGAGATCGTGTTTCCTCAAATCAACCCATTATATTTTTCTTTTTCACTCAGCACATATTATTTTAACGTTTGAACTGAAGGATTCCGGATTGGCTATATTAGTGTTCTCGCGAAGCTACGTTAGTGTTCAGTACGAGTTATATTAGTGTTATGGTCGAGCTATATTTGTATCATGACGGGCTAAATAGTGTTTTCGGTAGTTGAAAACACTAAGTTAGCTCATCCAGGAACACTAATATAGCTCCTCCATACACTAATATAGCTCACTAAACACTAACATTGCTCACCATAAACTAACATAGCATCGCCCATACTCTTCCGACCTTCAACCCAAAACTATGATACAAATACTGATAACACTATACTAATCGTCTCATATACTAAATTAGCCATATGGAGTAATTTCGAGTTTCTGAACAATGAGCTTATTTGCACATTTCTCCAAGAAACAACGGCTTATTAGTAGTTTCTAAAAAGTACGGAGAATGAATTTGAAATTATTCTCTTTAAATTGCATTAAATAAAGAAGAAGAAGAATTGGAAGGAAGAATAACAAAGAGATATATCAATAGGCATCGTTACATCAAAAGTTTTAATCTGGTTCCATTTTAGCATGACCGCTTTTTTTTTTAACCTTCTATATTGGAGCAACGAAAAGAATATCAAAGTTGGTTTGTCAGGACACAACATAGCTCGCCCCTAACACTAATACAGCTCGCGCTGGACTATCGTAACGCATCTGACACTAATATATTTTTGCGAGAACACTATTAGCTTGCGTTAAACTAACATCACGTGACACTAATATAACTCGTACTGAACAACTAAATTAGTCTCGCGAGAACCTATAAGCTTATCGAAATATTAAGTTCAAACGATTAGAAAAAAAGGGGCTGATTTGGGAAACAGATCTCATTATATGTATTAATAGATGATATCTTGTTTCGCAAATCAGCGCTTAGTTATCGCTAATCAACTCCTGCGATATTAGTATTTGGGATGAAATATACTGGGCGAACTGTATCATGCCTGCAAATTATGTTAGTGTTTAACGTGAGATATGTTAATGTTACGAGCAAGCTATGTTTATAAACTGACGAGCTAACTTAGTGTTTTCACCATTGAAAATAATAAGTTAGCTTGTCAGGACACCAACATAGCTTGCCCAGAAGAGGCAAGTAAGTTGTGGATCTACTATTTAGGAGGCGGCAAGTAAGCTCGTCTTTAGCAAACGATTATGCAGTAGTCAGTTATGAGATTTTAGACTGAGTGCAAATTATTTTCAGTCTCACAAGCTCATCAAGCTCAGAGGTCCACGCTTGTGACCCATATATTAGTCCGATATTGCTGTTAGTTATGAAAAGATTTGAGAAAAAATATTAAAATAATTTCAAATTCTTCCCTAATTTTTTACATATATTAGTCTGATATTGCTGTTAGTTATGAAAAGATTTGAGAAAAAATATTAAATAATTTCAATTCTTCCCTAATTTTTCTAACTACCTCCAAAATAAACTCATACTTTTTTTATTTAGCAATAATTCTTAATCAAAGTAAAAATATGTATAACTAAGTTATTTTTAAAAATTTTCTGAATACAAAAAAATAGATTTGATTTTCTCAAAAAGTTTTGTATTGATTTTTTTTTTTAAAAAAAAACTTCTAAATAATTATTTTAAGGCTCCAAATCTTTACTTGTTAGAAACATATTGGACTCTTAAAATATACATTCAAATTATTTTTTTGAAAAGATTTTTAACACAAATGTTGTAGAGCACGTCAAAATTTATTTTCTTTGCATTCAATTTTTTTTAAAAAAAATACTTGTGTGTGTGTGTGTATATATATATGAAGTGATTATATAATTTTCTTTTAAAAACTCATAAATTTATTTGATAGAACTATACGAAATATTTATTTTTTCCGTAAAATCCCACAAAAATTTTGAAAATAGGGTGGTGAAATGAATTTGGTAAAGTAATTTGGCTGTGAAGTAAAGTAGATGGCAGTCTTGTAATTTCTTCAAATGTTAAGGTAAGTTAGATAAACTTTTGAAAACGTTTTTGAAACAGTAAAACAGGGGCTGATATGGCAGGTTGTAAGATTCGGGGGCTGATTTGTAAGGAAAGATGGTTTTGAGGAGCTGTCTTAGCATTTTCCCATTAAAAAATTAGGAGGCTCCACTCTCCAGCGAGCCGCTGGCCAGCACAATTGTGAGATAAGAGAAAAAAGAAAAGAGCGGGGATTTTGTCGCAACATCCGTTTAAAATATCTATTTAAAAATATTTTATAGAAACAATTTGAAGATAAAATTTTCAGATTTCGATGATATCTATAACTTTCATTGTTTGAGTTTTTCCAAATAATACTTCTAATAGGTATTTCGGGACCGGAAGTGTTAATGGTCGACCATCCAACATGTTGAAATAGAAAAACTCTAAAAATAACTATTTAAAAATATTTTTTTGGAAAAAACTCAAAACATAAAAGTTGTAGATCTCATTGAGATCTACAACTTTGATGTTAAAAACTTTTTTAAAAAATCCTTCTAAATTGATGTTTTGGGGCTCCGAAATATTAACACGTATAAGATCATTTTTGTCAAAAAAATTAAAAATAGTATTTGGGGGATTGAAGAGTAAGAATCTTGGCAGGAGGACTGATAAGTAAAAAAAAAAAACAAACATTGTAGGGGGCTGAACAGTAAATCTTCCAACTGACAATACCACTACAGACCAACCCGTGAAGGGCTGGCTTGATTTGACTTTTACGGGTGCTTTGTTAGAAAAAGAAAAAATAAATGGTGATGTTCTTCTCCTCTGCTTCTCTCTCTCGTTTCTCTCCTCTGCTTCACTCTCTCGGTTGCCTCTATCTCTCGCTCTATCAGGTCTCCGGTGATGTGTCATCGTACCTCATTTGAGAATGCTGGTGACTCATTTGGGAATCACGGGATCTACTTCTAATCCCAAAGCAGCTGGATCTACTGCCGAATCACAGGCCACGATTAGAGACACTCCCATATCTATGCCTCCTCCAATCAAACCTCCTATCAATCCAAAGTTTATTCCCCAACGGGGTCCTTCTCTTATGCATATCTCTTCTCCTATTTATATTTTACATTCTCCTTCATTTTTTTCTTATTTTTAATTTTTCAAAATAAAATTTTTGCCTTTTAGTTTTTCTTCATTTGAGTTGCTTTTTCTCATTTCTTCTTGCATTTATTTATGTGTTTTCTACCTTTTCCACAAGCTTCAAATTCATAAAATGCAAGCTTCAGTTGGACTTTAAATCTATAAAAAATATTGTAAAATTGCTCCGATCTACAGGTCGACCTTTTAATGTGCATTTAACTTCAATTTAATAATTTTGACCTGCAACACAACAAATATAAATTAGTATACAATCAATGCTAAATTTATGTATAAAATTTATGCTTATCAGGAAGATATTGAACCATCAAAGATCCAGGAACCTGACACAGCTGTGGCAAGTGCTGATGAAGACAATAGAAAAGATGTCAGTATCTGAAGAAAATTGGGAGAAAGTTAGTGCCTTGCATGTTATAACGGAGGAGAAGAAATGTAGAACAATCATATTGGTTGGAACTTGTAGGCACTCTCAATATGGGAGAGCTATCCCAGTCAGCATACCTATTGAGACAGGTGCAAAACAAATATTATTCAAGCCCCGATTATGCAACGATGCAATGGCAAATATGGAGTGCCCCTGTAATTGTTGAGTTGGGAGGATAATGTACAGTAAACAACCATTATAAAGTCTATAAATTTCTATGGGAGATGCAGTATCACAAATTTAACTACATGTTCAGGATTCTTGACAAATTGGGGTACGATCTGGTATTGGGCTATGATCACTTTTCAATTAGAAAAGCAATTGATCACTTTTCAAAAAGATGGTCGAACTATGGAAATCAATGGTATTAATGCTGTGGATCATGTTAATGTCTTGTAAAAAAACAGTTTTTCTTACTTAGGAAAGGTAGTGCTGGTTATTTGCTTTCATTAGAAACAGCAAAACATCAATGAAGCTTCATTACCCTTCCCTTTACAATTGCTAGCAGAATTTGAAGATGTCTTTCAGGAACCATCTCAATTACCACCCAAGAGAATATTTGATCATGGCATTCCTTTGTTACCCGATACCTCTCCAATCAATCTTAGATCATATATATATTCTCCAGCTCAAAGGGAGGAGAAAGGTAAGTGGAAGAGCCTTTGCAAAATCAGGTTATGCAATACAGTCAGTCTCCATTTGCAGCCCCAGTTCTCCTAGTCAAAAAGAAAGACTCATCTTGGAGAATGTGCATTGATTATAGAAAACTGAATGATGTGACAGTCAAAGACAGATTCCCAATACCAATGATAGATGACCTTTTGGATGAATTGTATGGCTCTCGAGTGTACTAAAAAATTGACTTAACATAGGAGTATCATCAAAATATAGTGAAGGAGGAAAACATATACAAGACAACATTTAGAACTCATAGTGGTCATTATAAATGGAGGGTAATGCCATTCGGGTTGACAAATATGCACCTGCAACTTTCTAAGAATTGATGAATGAGGTTTTCTCTTCTTATTTGAGAAAATTTATATTAGCTTTTTATTTTTTTATGATATACTTGTGTTGAGCAGGGATGAGGAAGAGCATTTATATCATCTAGGATTGACTCTTTCTACGTTGAGACAGAACTGACTATATGCCAAGAAGACTAAGTGATCTTTTCTGAAAGATCATGTTGAATATTTGAGATATATAGTTTCTAGCCAAGGACTTGCTACCGATCAAAGCAAGGTTGAAGCTATGCCAAATTGGCCTATACCTAGGAATGTCAAGCAGCTAAGGGGTTTCTTGGACTCACCGGGTATTACAGGAGGTTTGTAGCTAGATATGCTATTATCAGTTAATCTCTTACTGATTTACTCAAGGTGTTTCAAGTGGTCTAATGAAGCTGAAATAGCTTGTCATAGACTCAAGGAAGCCATGACCATTGCACCTGTACTAGCTTTACCTAATGTTAGCCAACCCTTTGTTCTCGAAACTAATGCTTCACATGATAGTATAGGTGCTGTGTTGATGCAGGAAAGTAGACCTAATGCTTTTCTTAGCCATAAATTTGGGGTCAAGAATGTTGGAAGGCCAACAAAGCACCTATACCATTATGTAAAGCATAAATTTGGGGTCAAGAATGCAGGGTGGTAGAAATCAATAGGTCCACGTGATTTCTAGGAAGTGATAAGAATGCTGTGTTGAAGTAGAAATTTCTGGCTTAAATTAGCCAACCCTTTTGTTCTAGGAAGTGATAGGAAAGTCTTTTGTCTGATCTATGGTTAAGCAAATCTAGACCGGATCAAATTGAATATCGAAAGTGTTGGTTGTCCATACCGAAGACCAGAATGAATTTGATTCGGTCCGGACCGGACCGAATCAATTGATTATAACTAGCATATGAACACCACCTATTTATCAGTTAGGGACTATTTATTTTGAGTGGAAAGTAGAAAAATAAAAAAAATAGTAAAGTTAAAAGCAAAAGAAAAGTGATAAAAAAAACAGTACGGTGGAAAGTGCTGGAAAAGTGATAAAAAATTAGTTTTGAGTTTTTAATGCTCACTTTGAATTGTGAAGTAGGAAGAAAGTAATATAAAAATATTTTATGTAAATATAAATATAGCAGGTTGAAAGTAATTTAATAAAATTTATTTAAATTTTATTCTATAATTAAAAATAATATTTTTTAACAATATATTTATATTTATTATTAATAATTATAAAAATATGATGTAGTTTATTTAGCTAATCTTATTTAGTACTATTATTTATTTATTTTTTAAAAATAATCTTTAAC
The DNA here is from genome assembly GCA_002076135.1 of Xerophyta viscosa. NCBI lineage: Eukaryota > Viridiplantae > Streptophyta > Magnoliopsida > Pandanales > Velloziaceae > Xerophyta > Xerophyta viscosa. The sequence continues at coordinate 80,067 of MJHO01000251.1, forward strand.
ATTATTTTAAAATTAAAAAAGTATGCCAATCTTGCTACCTCATATACTCCTCCACCTTTGGAGGATCATGGATCTCATAGAGTTGCAGGGTGCTGTGCTTATTTCTATTTTGCTCTTCCTTCTGAGTAAATAATATTTATTATTTATATCTATAATAAAATTATTTTTTAATTAAAGATATAAATTTATTAATTATTATTATTTATTTATTATTACTTTATATCTATAAATAAAATATGTAATATTTGCTAATTATAAAATATTAATATTTAACTTTTTTAGAAATAATAATGATTAATAACCATCACTAAATATCAATTACTGTTACTTTCCTTCTATTTCTAACTTTTGATAATAAAATGAAAAAAAATAAAATAAAATGATATAATGGAAAATGAAAGAAAAAAATCTGCTTATCACTTTTCCACTTCTCTATTTAATATAAATTAAAAAAGTGAACTTTCAAACTTTCTATAAATAAAAGACAAAATACCCTTTTTTAGCCTCTAAACTTTACAAAAATGTGCCTCTATAACCATTAATTTTAAAATATACTTGCGATAACCCTAAATTACGAAAAAAATACCCACAATAATTTTGCCGTCAATTTTTTCGTCCGCAACAGTTAATTCGCTGATATTGCATTTTGTTTAACTATTTTTTATATTTTAATTATTTTATTTAACTTTATAAAGGACAAAAATGTCGGAGGAGAGGTTTATTCCTAACAAAGTAATTAAACCAGTCCAACTACTCGAACAACTCGAATGATGCTAACATATCAAAAGGAATGCGACTTGTATGCCAAGATTATCATTTTATGAGCATTCGAGCAGTTAACGTGCCTACTTTCGGTTACTATGAAATTTGTCTCTTCAACATCTGTCTCTCGCTTTGACTTTTTTTGCAAAGATATAAGTAGGTAATTCACCTTAGAATAAAGAAATAAGATAAATATAATTCTTAATGGTTATTTGGACTCTAAAAAATTCACAATTAATATGATATTGTTCACATCAATTTAAAGGATAATGACATATCAGCCCCCAATTTCAAATTTTCATTCCAAATCAGCCCCCCATTTCAAAAAACGTCAATTTCAGCCCCTCATTTACTATTTAGATTTTTTTCGAACAAAAATATTCCTGACTGTCGGATGCCTAAAACACCTATCTTAAAGTATTTTTTGAAAAAATTTCAACATGAAAGTTGTAGATCTCAACGAGATTTACAACATTTATGTTGAAAATTTTTCCAAAAAATATTTCTAAATTGATGTTTTTGGCGTCTGAACTGTTCAGCAGATTACGGATCGACCCGTTAACAGTTCGGACCCCGGAAGCACCTGTTAGGAAGCATTTTTTTGAAAAATTTTTCAATATGAAAGTTATATATCTTGTCGAGATCTACAATTTTGATGTTAAATTTTTTTCAAAAATATTTATAAATAGATATTTTTGACGTCCAAACTGTTAACAGATATAGAAATATTTTCGTCCGAAAAAAGTCCAAACAGTATTTGGGAGGCTGAAACGACCGTTTTTTGAAACGGGGGCTGATTTGGGTGTTTGTAAACAATGGGGGCTGATATGTTATTAGCCCTCAATTTAACATATAGGCCTAAAAAATTAATAAATATTTAAAATTAGATATTCTTGTTTTAATATTTTAAAAATAATTACTTTTTATTTAAAATACTAATATAAAAGTAAATCTTTTCAGATATTAATAATAAGATAATAAAAAAATAGATTGATATTAATAAAATCATATCAATCTAAATTTTATAATGTTAAAAGTAACATTTCCCAGTATTAAACTAGTCAAGCTGCTGGAGTAGCTCCAGCAGCTCGAATGATCCCAATTCCTAGCATAGCACAAAACTACAAAAGTAATGTCACTCAAGCCTACCAAGAATATCATTTTATGAACCGTGATCCCTCCATCAGTCCTCCCTCTCTCCACACCCTCTCTTTCAGGCGATGGCGCCGCCTCAACTGGCCAACTAAGCTTTCTTCATCCGTCGATCGCGCGGCCTCCAGCTTGATGACGGTGCCGACCACGGTATCTATCCCCGCCGTTTGCGCGGCGGGGCGGCGGGGATAAACTTTTTCTTTATATTCTTCGTTTTTAAAAATAAGTTGTCGCTTCCATTGTCCTAGTTTCACAGTACGTGAGGGCAATGGAACCTACTGGGTAAATATGTAAAGGTGTTATATGAAAACCTTTCTGCTTCTAAACACATTTGAAAATACGGTGATTTTAACACTGGTATAAATTATAGTTTGGACTTGGAGGAGTAAATTAGTTTCAAAAAATGCTTAAAATTACTGGACTAGAACTGCTAATTATTATATAGGTTTGTTTCTCATTTGGTGTCTTCGGTAGAAATAAACGACATAGTTTTCTTTGGTTCCTGTCTACTACTAGATTTGTGTGTCGATTAGTCACCTTCTAATATTTTTAATTGTCTATAGATTCCATGGGCAACCTTTTCGTGACTTAATTGTTATTCCAGGTTTTGTTCAAGTTCCATCCTCAGCATCCCACAAAAACTTGGTCTTGAGAAATATTCTCTCTTGTCAATTATGAAGGTAGTAAGCCAATTTTCATAGATCCATATTGATCAAATTTAATTATGTAAGAGCTTTTCCTATGAAGAGTGCTGATTAAATGTTTCAGGACATCATCGGACACTTGGTTCCTCTCCAACAGAATCCTGTTAATGATAGTCTGGTCAGGAAAATACCAATATATGTCGGACTTAACATGGTAGGTCGTGAATGTCTCCCGACGGTGGACAAGAGGGTCAGCCGCAAGCATATAAGTCTACATGCATCAGCTAGCGGTAGTGTAGAAGTTGTCAATGTAAGTAGCTAACTTTAAATTCGAAAAAGGCTTATATTGTAACATAGTTGTATCACTTTTTACCAAGGTTTTCCGTGCCGTACCAAGCCGAGTTTCACATAGCGTCTCTTTGCTGCTTAATCTCCATTTTTTTTGAACTTTCAGCTTTGTTTGCCTTATTTCCTTCCTTTTGCCTGGCGGTAGTCTAGGATCGCGTAAGTCAAAATCATCGTATTTTTTCTATGTAGGACAACCCTCGTCACCAATATAGCCCTCTTTTGCATATGCACTTTTGCAGACTTCCCCAAACGTAGGTGCATTTTCATAGCGTCACGAATCTCAACACCACAATTATTGTAAGGTTTAAAATCTTGGAAAGCCTCCTGCTAACTGTTGTTTTAGCCAAGAAACTCGATCTCCCTTTCCATGGAAATTACAGTACTTACATTTCCATGTTGCCAACCAATATCATTGATTGATTGAGTTTATGGTGATGCCATCGAGTCAAATAGTTGAAGTATTGAACTAATTTGTGACTTTAGAGTATAAACTATGAATTGATTTGAATAAGAAACTCGTAGAAACTCACCCTTATTTATAGACTTTTAAACATATTTTTAATTTTTTTAAAATTTAAAAAAATGATTTGACTGCGTGCGCACTTCCGGTGTACGCATAGAGCCAGCCCTAGGGCTGGCTTTAGGTGGCCGCCCGTGAACGACGGTCGATTTGACCGCCCTTCACGGGCGGCCTATTAAAAAAAAAAGAAAGAAATATGATGTGCCGGACTATGCCGCCTGTGCCGGATGGCACAGTTGGGCTCGGTATGGCCGATGCGCTCGAAACGCTAGCACGGCACAGTGGGGCTCGGCACGGCCGATACGCGCAAAACACTGGCACGTGCCGGGCGATACTCGCAAAAGCCCTGCTTTTAACGGATGTTGTTGCAAAGTTTTTTTTTTTAAAAAAATATATCTTTAATTTCTCACATGCTTTTTGCTCACCAATCATGACTTGAGAATTCTATGGAGAATCTTTAACTTCTATGCAGATCTTGAAATGTGTGAGTTCACTTCAAAATTATTTTCTGCAAGTTCAATTGCATTATAAGATTACTCGTTCGAATATGCTGTTGATTCCTACTTTTATAAGAGCTAAAAGATGCATACAATTTACTTGTAACACTTAATGACTTTAGGAAGGACTGAATCCAATTATCTTTAGATCTGGGAGCGAAAGAAGGAAGCTGGGCAATCAAGATAAAATCATGCTTAGTCATGATGACATTCTTGAGTTGATCCCTGGAAATCACCTTTTTAAGTATGAAGAAATTCAGGTTGCGCATGGGCGGTTGGAAGAAATGAAATCAAGCTTGTCATCTCACGGGAAGAGGCCTTATAGGGAGGAAACTCTAATTAGCAAAAGGAGTCGACAGACTGTTGATGCCAGTGCATTCTACGCAACTACAAAAGTACCTTCTTGAACTTATCATTACAACTTGGCATAAATCAATGTGCCAGTTTCAATACTTTTTCATGTGTTAATGTAGTTGGCAATATAAGTGCTTTCTCCCAGATTATGAAAACCTTAACATTTTACACCTACCCATGAAGATCTTTGCTTTTCGCTTCATAGTGTTTGATGTTCAATGGCATTTATACTTATCTAAAAGATGATTAATGTGCCAGTTTCAAGACTTTTTCATGTGTTAATGTAGTTGGCAATATAAGTACTTTCTCCCAGATTATAAAACCTTAACATTTTACACCTACCCATGAAGATCTTTGCTTTTCGCTTCATAGTGTTTGATGTTCAATGGCATTTATACTTGTCTAAAAGATGATTATACTAGCATAGCGTGTAGCTCGCCAATAGTTTTTATAGAATAAATATATGGACTATATACTGTAAAACAAAAATTAAATCAATCTCTCTTCTCACTAATATAGAAGATACACTCATACCAATCCATTCTATAATCCAATTACCAGCAATTTAGTACTTAAATAAACTTAAAATCCGCAAACATATTTAAGTGGTAAGAGAAAATCTAGATTGAGGCTAAAATTGGGGTAACAATAAAGAAAGTCTATTTGTAGCTCCTGTTTCTATTTTAAGAAGGATGGAGAAATCACAATAATCATACGCACTATTTCCGGAGAGACCAAACTATGAGGAAGGCCTGAATCCAAACAAAGTGGAAAACAGAATATCCAACTAATGGATCATGGATTGTAGGGTACAGCATGTAAGTCCAAGTTCAAAACTTCCAGCAGTACTTCATATTGATTTAGGATAAATTGTCCATGTGCTAATGTGCTTGGAACACTTATGTTTGGAAGTTTTATTTATTGCGGAATTCCCTTTGTAGATTCTATATTTCTTTTCAACATACGCAGACCAGATATATGGGAGGGAAGTTACTTTTGTTCGTATGCTGCTTATTCTTTTTTAAAGGATTTATCAATTGTAATCTTAGTCCCCGTGTTTTTAAAAGCACTTAAAGTCTGTTTCAGTAAGATCTCCTTTCTCTCACATGTCCAGCTAATGTTCTTTTTTTTTTTTTTTTTTTTTTAACCTAGTAATACATCCCATTCATGATTCTTTTTTTTTTTTTTTTTTTTTTGTGGGTGTGTGGGGGCATTCCTAACCTTTACTGAAACTTTAAGATCTGTGATAAACACTTAACCGTTAATTAATCAGTTCTGTAGCTGGTATTGCTTTTGTCAAATGACCAAGTTAGCCTTTTAAGTTTTTTCTTTCCAAGTTAGGTCTTTACTTGATGGTTCTTTGTGCTAAACTGCTAATATATATGTTATTGCTAAGTAAAATCTTTTAAAGTGCATCAGAATTATCTACTCAAACATTTTGATACTGTTGCAGGACATGGAGAAAGGAAACAAGGTGCAGGATGTGATGTCAGCACACGACAAATCCAGTTTTTCTCAGGTCAAACCGATCTGTTTGTCTGCTGACACAGAGGCCCTTCGTCATTTTCATGTCTCTAGGGATAAGTTATCTTTCATCTTCCGACTACTACAAGTTCAAGGACTTCCAGCATGGGCAAATTCTTCATGTGTCAATATTGAAGATGTCATACAGGTTGAACTGCTTTTAGTCCAAAAAAGAAAATATCGCTAGCTTGGTTTGGTAAACTGGATCCTGGACCCCTGACTTGTTTTTGTATTGGCATTGCACATGGTTTTACTTGCTGGTCAGTATGGCCTTTACCGGGCTTGTTATCGGCATGGTGTGAAGCAGCACGGCACGATATGTTAGAAAAACTTTATATTTGAATTTTAAAATTAATTTAAATTCATGTAGTTTTCTTTGAAAATTGATGAAGCTTTGTGTTTTGGCACGATTGGGGCATGGCACAATCAGCACGGTTGGCACGTGCAGTGATTTGAGTTTACTGAAACTCGGTTGGGCACTAAAAACCTTGGTACTAGAAGGCGTTTGTTTCTACCTAAATAAGCCAAGTTCATGCTTAGTCATAAAGAGTAGTTAAGGTATGTGAGCACCTTCACTTTGTACAAACCAAGGGTATTAATATCACCATGAATAATTGAACTAATATATTAGTGAGTATTGAGTCTCCAACTGCTGTAATTTTTCATACCCATATTTGACGAAGACCAAACCAGGTAACTCGATTGTATAGACGTTCATCATTTTAAACTTTTGTAGTGGACTTGAGAACCTCAGTTCGTGTAAAGTGGGGGTTCTCCAACACTCTCATAAGGAAACTGATCTCAAAGTTGTGAACTTTCCTCGTGGTAATAAAACTCATGGTCGGAAGCTCTCAAGATTTTGTTTCAAAGCACCTTTTAGTGGTTTGTAAGGTGTCCAGTCAGGATCTAACTACCCAAGAGGTAATGGTTAAAACCGAAGAAGTTATTAAAAGCATAGACTTGCATGTGATTCACCTATGACTCTTTACTCTGCAAGGCGGCTGAAAGTTGATATCATTAGAAGTTCTTTAGGATTAGGGAAATGAAATTTGAGAAGCTTGATCAAGGGTCTACATCTGATGTAGCTTTAGTTTTATTATGGCATGTAGCATCACTTACGTGAACTTATATACAGTTCTTGTTGTCCTCATTCGCATTTAAGTTGTTTTTATACGCACTAATGCCTGTAAGGGCCTGGAAGTTAATTTTCTGGCTTATCCAAAGTTATAGGCTCTGTGATTCTGGTGGAACCAAATTTGTTTTCTGTGATATGTTTGTGCTGATTCTGGTGAAACCATATTGCCAGTATATTTCCCGTTTAGTTTGCATGTCCAGTTTGGTTTAGAGTTCTGGCAGCTGATACCCAGGTCCCTAGGTGGTGTTTTGCGTTCTTGCACCTCATGAATGGATTATTGCTGCCCTTTGTTACTTTCCTGCCTTTTGTTACTGTGCTTGTGTAGGCGAAGCCATTAATTAATCTTTCCTCAGTTTCCCCTTTGATGTGATCAGTGAGAGGGCCATCCTTTAATGTTTGTCAAAGGAAGCTTTCTTTTCTTCTATATAGTTCAATTGAATCATATATACAAATCTCGTTACGATATGCATGCTTTCATCTAATTTGTGATAATGTGTCTTGGCATATATAAAAGCCAGTGATTGTGCATCTGCAAATGAACAGGGAAATGTCCTTATTGCAATTCTTTCCAATTACATGGTGGATATGGATTGGTTGCTCTCAGGTAACTGCTTCTATAAGTAGCACATCCCTTCCCTCTTTGTTTTTGTTCTTGGTTTGCCACAAAATAAAAACCATTTTACACATTACTATGTTTGTATTATACACATTATTATCTTTGCTAATACCTCGTTTAATGTGGTTTGCTGCGTGTAATAACATAGCTCTATTTTTCATTTATTAGGTAATCTAATGTTTTTCTTTATTTTTTTTTGGGTTAATATTTGCAGCATGCTCAAACTTAAGAAAGATCCCTCACGTGCTTATTCTCCATGGAGAAAGCAGTGGCCACTTGGAGGTTTCATATCCCAATTCTAGTAGATTTGTTATTTCATTTTTCTTTCTTTCTTGAGTAAATATTTTTTTTTTTTCTGTTATTTATGCTTCTTGTAGATGAATAAACCTAAGAATTGGATACTTCACAAGCCGCCTCTTCCAATTTCATATGGAACACACCATTCAAAGGCTATGATCCTTGTATATCCAAAAGGAGTTCGCGTTATTGTACATACAGCAAATTTGATCTACGTTGATTGGAACAACAAGAGCCAAGGTCTGTGGATGCAAGATTTCCCTTGGAAGGATCCGCAGGACCTTAATAAAGGAAGCCCATTTGAAAATGACTTAGTCGATTATCTAAAGGCCCTGAAGGTATTTGCTTTGGTATTTGATACTAGCTTATGTTGCAAAAATTCTGTGGGCATAAAATATGCAGAAATATGTACTTTCCATACATGAAATGATTGCAAAAAAGAAGAAATGGCTTGATGAGTTCTTAGATATTTACTTTAATGTCTTAGGAAGTTCGGTTACCAGTTCTATTAAATTCTGGAAGAGCTTTTTATGACTTCCTTTTGTTTCCTTATTCTTTTTACACTTGCGTTGTACTTTTGGTGGGAGCTATGAAGTCTAACATAACGTACATCAAAAGTTTTCACTGACTCACCTATCTATATTTTGATCTTGCAGTGGCCTGAGTTCCGTGCTAATCTGCCTAATATCGGTGATATCAATGTCAATGCATCTTTTTTTAGCAGATTTGACTATAGCAGTGCGCTGGTATGTTTTAATTCTCATGCGTATGGTTATACTTTTAATACATTAATCATGCTTCCCTCCATTTTGTGGAATTTCAACCATGACGGCCAATGTGTATTTTCCTATCAACTTGTGGTTTTCATTTTTTTCCCTTTTAAAAAACCAGTGGTACTAGTATAGACATGAGTTTTGTAAAGTTATTCCAGTTCAGAGTCAGTAAGAAAGCGGTATGTTCACTATTCACATGTGTTGAAAGCAGGGCTTTACGTGCCGGGCGGCATTACTAAGTATAGATATGAGTTTTGTAAAGTTATTCCAGTTTGGAGTCACTAAGAAAGCCATATGCTCACTATTCACATGTGTTCGTTTCAATCGGCACGGAGGATCGGTGCCGAGACTGTTAAGAGAGAGAGAGAGAGAGAGAGAGAGAGAGAGAGAGAGAGAGAGAGTGTTAAGAAGAAGAAGAGGCGCCGCATCCTCTTTTCTCTTTCTCTTGTTCCTTGCCTTTCTTTTCCAGGTGCGCGGCACTTTCTTCTTCTTAAGTAGCGCTGCCCCGGGCAGCTTTCAGAAAAAAAAAAAAAAACTTAAGCCGTGCCAGCCCATGTAGGGCTGAATTTATTTATGTTTTTAGTTTTTGTTTTGTTTTTACAAATAATTTAAAGTAAAAAAAAACTATGGATCTGCACAGTCGGCATGTCACGATCGGCACGGTCAGTAGGTCTCGAGTTTTGAATCCACCGAAAGTCGCACTACACGGCACGGAAAACCTTGGTTAAAAGTTCTTTTCCAGTTCTGAGCTTTTCGGTTATATCTGAGTAAATGATTCTCACGTTATTTGGGGGTTGCTTTGTGCATCCAAATATTTTAAGTGCACAGTGCAAGTTATTTTTTTGCTCATTTGTGCAGGTAATAGATTGTTTGTCACATTTCTTATGTTATCAAAATTACAATATGTCTGGTAGTAGAGACAACAGTCTTATTTATTGCTTAAAGATATCTAAAGATGATCCGTAGTGCAAGTTTATTTTATATATATATATATATATATATCTATCTATCTTGTGGTGTGTGTGTGTGTGTATGTGTGTGTGGCATTGATTATATTTTTCTTTTAGTATACTGATTTTCGGGCCCACTATTATCACTTAATACATTCCAACAATATTAATTCTTTGACCATCCCCTGTTTATCTACGCTTATTAGTTTGATTATCTCTCAAACTGACTTGATGCTTCCTACGCCATGTCAGCCTCCTATCAGTTAATGTTTATCCTGATACATTCACCTTTTAGAGAATTGCATAGATCTTGAAATGTAAAAGTGACATGGCTAATAAGATAGGTTTATGCAATTCTTTTTTTTTAAACGTTAACCTATTCTATAAGATGTTCCTAATTAGGTTGCTTTCCTGCATTAGGCCAATGCCTCTATTAGGTCCTACATTTCCTTCTTTTTTTTTTTTTTTTTTTTTGTGTTTGGTTGCATCTTCTGTTCCTAATCATGTAGAACTTTGCCTTAGTAGGTCAGGCTGGTAGCTTCCGTTCCTGGCTACCATATGGGATCCAATCTCAGAAAGTGGGGCCATATGAAACTACGGAGCATTCTTGAGGAATGTACTTTTGACAAGGAATTTTGTCAGTCACCTCTTATATACCAAGTAAGACTACTTATGATTTGACTGTGGATCTTGCTTTCTTGCTTTAGTTTTGAGAATTACACGGTAGAAGCTGAGAGGCTTCTACAAATAATCTATATTCCCTTTATGCATAATATTTTGATCTATCAAGTGTCAATGGGCCATATAAAGTTTTATTTATTCAATTATTTTTAGATTTGCTATGTGTGTGAGGTTCGAGTCAATGAGCACAATGAACCATATAAGTTCATTGTTTCTTCCTGCATGCGTCTGTAAAAGTGATGGGAAGAATTGACCTGAAATTATCCTTGACAGTCTTGGTTACTTTCTGCATCTTTATCGTAACTGTATGTCATTTATATAGTTAGCGAATATCTGTTGGTGGTAGATATAGTTTGCTAGACACTGTTTTTCTATGTTTCTAGTTTGTAATAATGACATGACAATTATGGTCCCTACTTACGCATATTTAGTATTTCGAAAAAGAAAATTATGCATATTCAGCTGCAAAGTGTACAAGTGGTCCCAAAATATTGAACAACACCTGCTTAATCTGATACAAGGGTTCAACGTTAACTTCTTTCTACTTCTGCAGTGCACTTCACTTGTAGTTGTGTAATACTTGATCTGAATCACTTCCATCATGAAATTCATTTTCTCATTAAGCTATAGTTAGTGTAATAGATGTTTTTGGGAGAAAAGTGTAGTTTTAATAACCAATGTCTAAATTAACTAAATATAGTGCATCCATGCAGTTCTCTTCCCTTGGTTCATTAGATGAGAAGTGGTTGGCTGAATTTGCAGTATCAACTTCATCAGGAAAAACAAGTGATAGATCACCATTGGGGTTGGGGAAACCTCTTATTATATGGCCAACTGTAGAGGATGTTAGATGCTCTATTGAGGTATGACGATCAAACTAAGGTTTTCGTGACGTGCCGAGCCAAGTTTCGGTAAATTCAAAACTCAAGACCTGCCAACCATGCCTATCCGTTTCAGATATTATTATTTATTATATTTATATTTATATTAGGATTAAAAATAAAAAATGTAAATAAAATTTTATTATTTAAAATTTGAATACAAATAAATTAAAATAATTTATAAAAAAAGGTTCGCACGCCGCGCGCAGATGCGAAACAGGTCCGCGCATCGCGAGGACCCGAAATGGGCCACGCACAGGCGCATGGCCAAAAATGCATTGTTCATCTTCCCCGAGGAAGAGGAACAATGCATTTAGCGCGCTTTACCCAAAAAAAAAAAAAAAGAAAGAAAAAGAAGAGACACTTGGTGCCGCATCCCCACGGATCTGGCATATTTCGGACGGCACGGCGCGTGCTGCTCGAAATGTAAAATTGTTGGTAAGCTAAGTAGTAGATTTTTTTTTTTTTTTTTTTTTTTTTTTTTTGGGGTAAAAAATTCTTTGGAAGGTGAAAACTAGCAATAAATCACCTGCTAAAAGTCCTGTTTTGTGGCTTCCCATTTAACCTCCTATAGCAAAAAGAGATTGATTTAGCTTGTGGATATATCCTTTAGCTTGTCGTCATTGTATGTTACTGCCTATTTTCTTAAGGGATATGCAGCTGGCAGTTGCATCCCGAGTCCTCAAAAGAATGTGGAAAAAGATTTTCTAAAAAAATACTGGGCAAGATGGAAGGCAAAGCATGTTGGCAGATGGTATGCTCTATTTGCTTTTAAACTCATATGCCAAAAGATGATCTCCTTGCACAGTTGATGCCCTAGACCCAGGACTAACTACCCTACTGCCTTGAAACTACAGAAGACAAAAAACTCTTCTAACTAATTATGGATCTCTCACAAATGTCATGCACAGGGTTAACTGGCCATTCAGTTAAAAAAATGTATCTGGCAGCCAAAAAAAAAAGGAACCTCAAAAGAAAAATTATCTTGGTTGATTTCAGTTTTAGAAATGCAATTTTTTTGACTGATTGCTTCCTTATTTATATTCCAGCCGTGCGATGCCACATATAAAAACATACACCAGATACAATGGTCAAAGTCTTGCGTAAGATCTGATCTCAATCTGCAAACTTTTGCATATTTCATGATATTGTACTTGGACATCAGACTCCTCATTGGTTCTGATTTAAGGCACTGTTTTGTATAACAGGTGGTTTCTTCTCACTTCGGCAAATTTAAGTAAAGCTGCTTGGGGAGCATTGCAAAAGAACAACTCCCAACTTATGATTCGTTCTTACGAGGTAGTATTTGGTAATTGTATCAATTCCTGGTTATTATCTGTTCGTGGTTTCACTTTGAATTGTTTTTCCCCAATATAACATGTTATGTCTACATTACGTTTTGCTAATTGATGTGATTTTACTGAAAGTACATTCATCCAGTTTAGCAGCATTAGCTCAACTGGCAAGGCAAATAACTCCTGCTATCCCTGTAGATTGGTTAATTACCGACCCAGTAAAAACAAACTTTATAAGAGTTTTGACTATTTATCATTACATAACCTTTTGTTTAATAAATCTATTAAACTGACCAAGTGCCTCACCTTACAATGATAAATAATAAATGTGACAAAGTAAAATCCAACACTCCAGTGAAATTAAGTTGCATGCACCTAGGCTGGGACTAATCTTACTATTCCTTTCAGTACGCGCCAAGATATTATCGTTTATCATAAAAGTTTTTGATGACGAAGTTAGATCAGAAGAGGTGTTTGAACTGAATTGTGACCTAAAAACAAAACTATGGCCAAGTAATTGAACCCATAATCAACTTTAGTCAAACTTTCTCTTCTGAAATGTGCTCTTTGTTTATATAAGCAAACTTAAAATTGAGCCCAAATTATGTAGTCTCACATCCAAACCGTTGGCTTTCAATCCAATGATCACTCTTGTATGCCTCAGCTCATATCAAACCCTAATTTTCCCAGCCACAGAAAGTGTTCTTGCTTTTATTCTCCACTAGGTTTTGTGCCTCTTCAAGGATGGCATATACGCCGACTCCTATCTCTATGTCTACCCTCCATATCGCATATCTAGCTTTAATTGGTTGGGCAACTTTAGAAATAAATGAACAAAATATCATCCTTTTTATCAAAATTATAGAAGCATACAATAATAATTGTATTCTAGAAAACATACGATTATTAGCGGCAGAATCGAATATGAGTAATGCAACTGGTTTGCAAGGAATGGGGTGATTATCCAGTGGATAGCTATCCTTGTAGTGGAAGAGCAAAGTAGCTCCTGGGAGTTCATCACAACTATTATGGATACTTAATTGTTTTTACTTTTCTCGTGTCAAATATCCATAGTAAGCTGTTTCATGTTCAGAAGGCTATAAAAGATACTTCTCTAATAGTACAGCAAGATACCTCTCTAATAGTACAGCATTTTTTAATGTCAAAACCTGTTTACTCTAACCGGTTATAGTGCATTTTACGTATATTACAAAAACGGCTACCTGGACCGAACCATTGAACTTTTCAAGTTTTGTCACTCTTATGTACTCTTTAGCTTGCATGTATATGCCTGCATATATGGAAATTTCCTGCAACAAAAGAGCATTGCTGAACCCATTATCTATAAGATATCTACATGGCAGGGGAAAATGTTCAAATGGTTAGAAAGGTTAGTTACACACAGTTTGGTCCAAGGTTTTCTGTGCCGAGCCGAGCCGAGTTTCGGTAAACTCAGATCACGGCACGTGCCGACCGTACCGATGATGCCATGCCGACTGTGCCGATATAAATTTATTTGTTATTTTTTAAAAAATAAAAAATTTATTTAAAAATTCAAATATGTTTTTGACACGTGCCGTGCCGTGCCGATAACTACCAGAACAGGCACGTGCCGCCCGGGACGGGCTGTATCGACCCGCACCGAAAACTATGGTTTGGACATCACAAAGGTTTTCAGGAGACATGCTTTTCATTATTGAAATGTGATGAAATATATTTGGGAACGCTAACAAATCTAGTAACTTACAAGGAATTTCTGTTGTGGTTATGCAATATTTGTAATAAATATTGCCTACTTGTTGTTAAAGCTCAATTTACATGTACCTAAAGAATAATAAACTCAACAGATGGAATAATGCCAGGCATGTGCGCAAAGCGTTTTACTACTGGAAACTTAGTCCTATGAAATCTTTTTTTTTTTTTTTTTGTTTTTTCAGTTGGGTGTTCTCTTCTTGCCCCTTGATGTAGCAAATTGTGGACCTTCATTTTCATGCATAGAAGATGGACTTCAAGAGGTAATAAGAAGCTTAGGATTGTGAATTTCAATGGTCATTTAAGTAAACATTGCTTACACTTTTGTCAAATATGTTGGCTTTTGGTTTTTCATCAGAGTAAACAGGAGTTATCAGAAACCGTGGAGGAACGAAGAATAAAATTCGTCACACTTTGCTGGGATGGAAGCAGCAGTAACTATCCTCCGTCAGAAATTATTCAATTGCCTGTACCATATCAGATTCCGCCGCAGCCATACACCTCAGAAGGTAAATTTTTTTGTTTTTTTGTTTTTTTTTTGGTTGTCAATGTCTAGTTCGAAATGCAATCTCGTCTTTATCAGCAGTATTCTTGTTTCCTTGGTCATATTTCTGTTTCAGACGTTCCCTGGTCGTGGGATCGGAGATACACAAAGAAAGACATCTACGGTCACGTGTGGCCACGTTAAGTGCAGCTCTGTTATGGATCACAATTCATGAGGTGGTACTACAACACTCTATTTATTGAAGTTCACAGGACCAATGAAGTTATAACTTTAAGCTACTTTCTGAGTTTGTGTTATATGTTTATCCTGGGTTCGACATTAATTCAATAACAATGAGTTTGCATTGGTGCAATGGCTGAATAAATGGACCTTTTCGTCGAGATCTAAAGAATTAGTTCAACCTCTGGAACAACTTTGTGTATGGTATAACACTTGTTTTTCATTTAACGAGTACTTTCAGAGCATAACGGTGTACACCACGTGGACCAGCCAACCTGAATTTTATAAGTGGTTTTTTTTTTGGGGATTTTGAAAGAAAAATGTTGCATCGTGGGGCGCATGTATTTTCATGTAAATTAAATTTACAGTATTGATATCGGTTAGATTTGTACTTTTTGCCCCTCCTAATATGTTTGGTGGAAATGTGTATCTTTGTATTGTAAAGCATAAAAACGTCTTTAGTTTTTTTTATTCTGAAGAAGATATGAATACATGTAAACACATGTGAATATCTTCGACCATCCACGAACATTTGCAAACACTCACGATACATACAACCACTTACGAATATTCAGGATATATACAAACACATCTGGACGTCCACGAATACTTCCGAACGTCTCACATAAACATTCACGTACTCATGTGAACATCTCCGAACATTTTCAAATATCCATGGATATCTACGAGTATCTCGAACACTCTGTATGAATACCCACGAATATCTCATAAACACCTCCCGAACACCTTTGAACTCTTAGGGTGTTCCTGCATATGTTTAAGTGTTCGTGTGTGTCCTTTTTTATACATAATAGACGAGTCTCCAAATATTTGGACAACGTCATATGGTGTTTCTGTGCATTTTTAAGAAATTTTTCTTTTTGAATAGTTAAGAAAATAATATATAATATTGTCTAAACACTTAGAGACTAATCTAATATACAAAAATTATGTAAGAATATTAGGGGCATATACGAACACTTAGGAAATACACACGAATACTTATGAACACTTAGTGAGCTCTTTGTGTCCCTATGTGTTCATGCGAACCTAAGTGTTCTTATATCTAGTAGAGAAGTTGTCCCACGTATTTGAACGGTATATAGTATTTCTTTGATTATTCAAGAAGAAAATTCTAAGAAAGTATGGGAACATTATATAGTGTCGCTCAAATACTTGAAAAGTTTTTACTATGCATAAGAATAGCTAAGAATACTTAAAAAACAAACACGAACACTAAGAAAAAGCACACGTACACGTCGGAACATTTGGGAACACTTAAGAACATAAAGAGCTCGCTAAGTATTCTAAAGTGTACTTTTGCATTTTCTAAGTGTTTGTGTGTGTTCTAAGGGCCCGTTTGGATAGAAAATAAGGGGTGGAATAAGGGGTTTATTCCACTAAAAAGTTGTCAAGTACTCGATTTGGCTATTTCCACCAAGCTAATTCGAAAAAGAATATTTTGAACTATCTTTTTTGTCTTATATGAAAAACCTAATTCTATGTAGGAGATTGAATAAGATTTCTTCTTTGGTGTTCTTATGTATAGTTGAGAAATTTATAAATATTTGATAACGTTATATAATGTTACTTAATTATTCAAGAATAAAAATCTTTGTAAGTTATTTAAGGTAATATAATAAACACTTGGACAAATATTCGTTATTTTTAAAGTTTTTTTTAGAAAGTTCTGATTGTGGTATTGATCATACGGTGGCGACGTGTGGCGCCGCTAATTGCACTGGAGGGAGAGATATATAAATTAGAGAAAAAGTATTTGGCAAGAGAGATACAAGTGAAAAATAGAAAAAAAAAATTTAGTCTTACAAAAAAAAAAAAGAAAAAAAAAAAAAAGAGTAGAAGAATGAAACTGCTACATTAGTAGTTGTTTATATTTTTTGGAAATAAAACAAAATTGAATGTGATTTTTGTTATTTTAATTGTAAAGGGATATATTTTTGGGCCCCAAATTAGTAAGAAGCGTAATAAAAAATATTCAAATCCAACTAAAAGAGAAACATAAGTTCAAAATGGCCCCTATCAGTTTTATAAACAAAAACATGAAAGGTTTCTTATAAATAATAGCAGCCAAAAAAATATCAATTTATGGAATAACTATCTTACTTTTATTTTATTTAACCAGTGCCGGTCTATACTAAGTATGTCAGCGGGGGTATGAATAAGATGCATCGTATTGAAAAATTTAGTCTAGCGGCTATTCATATCATGAATGAGATGTTTTAAATACGTTTATAACACAAGTTACAACTTAACAAGTTGCGCCGTTGGATCAAAATTTTCAGCAGCTATTCTTTACACCAGCTAAAAGCGGGTGCGGCCTGCGTGTTCCATCGAAAATATGAATATTTCTGTTTGAGCGACGCAGTACAATCTCAGCCGTTCAGAAGGAATCAATCAGATCCACTTATTTCAAGATATTATCTATAATTTACATATACTTTTTTGACCCAATTTTAAATATTTTTGTTCAAAATTTTAAATTACAAAATTATAAATTTTAATATTATCTACAAATTATAGTTAAAATTTTTTTAAAAATATCAAATAATATACCAATGATAATCTAAATTATTTTCAACTACAAATAATATTAAAATCTATAATTTTATAATTTAAAATTTTTAATAAAAATATTTAAAAATAGGTTATAAAATATACGTAAATTTTGGATAATATCTCGAACTAAAAATTGATTCCTATGAATGGCTGAGATTGCCCCGCATCACTCAAAACAGAAAAATTCCTGTTTTGGATGGAACGCCCTCTAAAAGCAGCCGGCAAGCATATAAAATAGGGTAATGCAACCTCAAAAGTATCACAGACTACGACAAAACAGGACGATTAAGCAAGCAATCGAAATCACATCTTCTGGGGTGAATGCTCATTCACATCCCACCACCTACATGCCCACGCCCTTTCTGCTCACCTCCCACTCGCCTTGCCTCCAACACCATCATTCACCATCGTCGTCTATCCACGAACATAAGCTAATCGTACCTGATCCCATTAACAACAGCTATCTTCCGATACGTTACACAATTAAACAAAAAATTAGCAGACCTGCAGCGGCGACACAGTATAACCAAACACACGATTTTATTACGAGTAACTACTAGAACAGAGATGATCAACTTGTACGGCGGGCCATCCGTTTTACATGATGACCCTTGTAGAGTAGCGGACACAGAAACAAACTTTGATCATGACTAGCAAACACACAGACAGACAAGGACGGAATACAAGCGATACAACATGATATTGACCAGCAACAACAGACCTATTTTACTGACCACCACGAAGTCGGAGCACCAGATGCAGAGTAGACTCCTTCTGAATATTGTAATCTGCAAGGGTGCGGCCGTCTTCGAGCTGCTTGCCCGCAAAGATGAGCCGCTGCTGATCCGGGGGAATGCCCTCCTTATCTTGGATCTTCGCCTTCACATTATCAATAGTATCAGACGACTCAACCTCGAGGGTGATTGTCTTCCCGGTGAGGGTCTTCACGAAGATCTGCATTCCACCCCTGAGACGAAGGACAAGGTGGAGGGTGGACTCTTTCTGGATGTTGTAATCAGCAAGCGTGCGGCCATCCTCCAGCTGCTTACCAGCAAAGATGAGCCTCTGCTGATCTGGGGGGATGCCCTCCTTGTCCTGGATCTTGGCCTTGACGTTGTCGATGGTATCTGATGACTCGACCTCGAGGGTGATGGTCTTGCCGGTGAGAGTCTTGACAAAGATCTGCATACAACCCTCAATCTAAAACGAGGTGAGCGCTGGATTCCTTATGATGTTATAATCACGAGCGGCGGCCGTCCTCGAGCTGCTTGCCAGCGAAGATGAAGCCTCTGCTGATCTGGGGGGATGCCCTCCTTGTTCTGGGATTTGGCTTGAAGTTGATACGATGGTATCGAGGACTCGACCTCGAGGGTGATGGTCTTCGCGGTTTAGAAGTTTGAACGAAGATCTGCATACCACCCCTCAATCTCAAAACGAGGTGAAGCGTGGATTCCTTCTGGATGTTATAATCAGCGAGCGTGCGGCATCCCTAAGTTTGCTTGCCAGCAAAGATGAGCCTCTGCTGATACTGGGGGAATGCTCCTTGTCTTGACTGGCCTTGACGTTGTCAATGGTGTCCGAGGACTCGCCTCGAGGGTGAATGGTCTCTGCCGGTGAGAGTCTTGACGAAGATCTGCATACCACCCCTCAATCTCAAAACGAGGTGAAGCGTGGATTCCTTCTGGATGTTATAATCAGCGAGCGTGCGGCCGTCCTCGAGCTGCTTGCCAGCGAAAATGAGCCTCTGCTGGTCTGGGGGGATGCCCTCCTTGTCTTGGATCTTGGCTTTGACGTTGTCGATGGTATCCGAGGACTCGACCTCCAGGGTGATGGTCTTGCCGGTGAGAGTCTTGACGAAGATCTGCATCTGTTTCGAGAAAATTCGTAGAATCAGAACCACAGATCTACGTGAGAATAACACCTATACACACCGTCGGAATCGTTCAAATCAAATCGACACGATCTGAACTCATCAACACCTACTTTCGATCAACAAACAAAAACTAAACGTAGACGCGAAGATAGACCGAGACTAGAGCAGATCCACAACTACTGCACATACGTAACCTAGAATCTCTACCGATCGGATCAGAAACAAAAACCATAAAAAACATACTGAAGAACACAAAATAACAGGCTGATGATCCAAGATCATGATTGAAACAAACAAACTAAAAAATGAAGACGAGGAACTATAGATGAAGAATTACCTTAGAATTGAAGGCTTGCGCTTTGGTTGCTCTAGATCTGAAGGAAGAGAGATTAGATGACAATGAAAAATCTAATGGGAAGAGGCCTTATTTATAGCCAAAAGGCAGCGGTATTCTCACGCAAGGATAGTGGCAGGCGGCATCGCGGAGCGAATAAAATATTGCCGCTTGTACAGTTTACTTGGAAATGCCGTGCGAGGAACATCCGGTGCCGTCTACGAAACTTCACCGGGTTTTCGCTGAACCGCTCGTGAAGCAAAAAGACGAAAATAGATGCCTCCAGAGAAATTGCTTCCCTTCCCAACTTTGTTTTTTCTAAGATATTTTCTAATTCGTTCGTCTGGCGACGTAAGGGTAGAATTAGAAATTGTGCTTAGATAGGCTTGGGTTCGATATGGGCTATAAAATGGGCATGAATAGCGTGATATCACCTGCCACACAAAACCGTTCTAGAAGTCCAGTATGATCCGGAGCGTAACAAAAAATATATAAAAAATATTGACGTATCCAAAAAATTCACTAAGAATTTCATCTATTAGTGCAAAAGCTTTATGTGCTGCCTTATTTTTTTTTTCTATTTGTACTATACCAAATATCAAAGGGATAATTGCGTTCAGCCTCCTATTCTTCGTGGGTGTGCTCGAAGCTCAAAAAATACGTTTTCGGGAGGCTAATTTACAAAAAAAAAAAAAAAAACAAATCAGTCATCGAAAACGTATTTTCGGGAGCTGATTTCACAAACTTGAGAAACGGGGGCTGATACGCAAAAGCCCCAAATATCAAAACGAACTATTAAACTTCATCCTGTCAGCTTGGGTAACTTTGTTTGTTGATTTATTAGTATCGCTAGTATTGCTCAAAAAAATGTAGAAAATTTTTTAAAAAATTTTTTTGATATAAAAATTATAAATTTTGATGAGATTTATAATTTTTGTATAATTTTTTTTTTAAAAAAAATATTTCTACATAAATACTTTAGACTCTAACATTCTAGCCGATTTAAAAATAATTTTTAAATCTGCTAAAATTTTGGAGTCCTAAAATATTTATTTTGAAGTATATTTTAAAAAAATGTTCAACATCAACGTTGATGATCTCATCAAAATTTATCTTTTTAGTATTAAAAATTTATCTAAATAATATTTCTAAATATTTATTTGGTACGTTCGATATGGTATGTTGAGCATACTGGATCAATTTCGCGAGAAGTTACCATCAAATTCTTATCGCCATATACATAATAAACGTCAGTATGTTGAACTGGTTGGAGACTGGCTGAGACCTCCCTGCGAGGTAGGATATAAACCTTCGGATATAATATCAGACTATAGATGTACCTAAGCATAGTAAACTTTCGACATGTCTGAAAATAATATTGATGCATAAGTCTAATTATAGTTATGTAGCAACTATGATATACAAATAGAAAAGCATAATAATACCTTAGTTCCACCATAATTACAAAGATATTGTGTATCAATACAAAATAGAAGTAGTTTCTATTGTCTTCATTCTCGTAGAACTATACAAAATATTAGTCCAAATATTTACAGCTGAGGTGAAGTACAATGTGTATCAACCTAGAAAGTAGTCTACATATTAGAAGTGCAGATACATCATAAATTTTATCTCGTACAATATCTGACACAGATATATAGCGGACACGGCCACATACATATCGGACATATTAGAGAAGTGTCGGAATTTAAAAAAAAAAAAAATTAGACACATGTGTCGAATACGCTAGACAGAAGCAACCAATATGTTGTTCGAATTTTTATTTTTAAAGAAAACTTATTATTATTTTTTTAGAGAAATAAAATACTATATAATATTAGCGGTATATAGTAATAACTAACAATATAATTATATACTGAAATATTATATTTTTCTATTTTTGTTGATGAAATTAAATTCTTATTATTTAAATTTGTCTAAAGATATAAAATATTATATTATGTATGATTCTATTATTGGATATTATTGTATTTTAGATGTTTAAATATTTAATATAAATTTTATATTTAATTATTCTTTTATTATCGTGTCTGAATTTACCGTGTCTTTTTTTTTTTTTTTTTTTTTTTTTTTTTTTTGAAAATTTATATATTCCTTATCTGTGCTGTGTTGTATTCCGGTATCCACCACCGTGCTTCCTATATATAAACACTTGCATGGCCATACCACTGTATTAAATGCAAAAGAAGCACCTTTGTCAAAA
This sequence comes from Xerophyta viscosa, assembly GCA_002076135.1. Classification (NCBI taxonomy): domain Eukaryota; kingdom Viridiplantae; phylum Streptophyta; class Magnoliopsida; order Pandanales; family Velloziaceae; genus Xerophyta; species Xerophyta viscosa. The sequence continues at coordinate 101,980 of MJHO01000251.1, forward strand.
TTGTTATACTTAATCTATGTTTAGCAAAAGCGAAGGAGGAGGCCTTTTTTTTAATCTCGTTCGTTAGCAATTTAATAGGTTCATTAGTAGTTACCTGTTTATAGTATGTACCGAAAATCAGTTAGTATGATGTGTTTTAAGTGTAACGGATTTTGTTAAAAAATAACTTGTACAGTTTTTTTTCTTCTTAATTCTGGGTTCTTGTAGTTCCGTTGGCTGAAGACTCTTTTAAGTAAGGGAGAGTTACGTTTGGGTCCAAAATTATAAATTCTATTGCACTTGGGTCCTGAGCTAAGTTTTGATTGCAGTTAAGTCCTTCCGCGGAGGGTATCAAAAGTTATCAAGAAGGTATTAAAAGTTATCAGAAAGGTATCAACGTGTTATTTTTTATCATGAGAGTGTTAAAAATTAACAAGAATGTGTCAAAAACTTACTAAAAGGTGTCAAAATATAAAGTGTTGGATGCATGTCGGAGGTGTCAAAACTCATCGGAAGGTGTCAAAGTGACTAAAGTGCAAAATAATTTTTGGAGAGGATTTAAATGATGTTGAAACAATATGGAGGGACTGCAGAGCAATTATCCGTTTAAGTAATTTGAGATTGCACTTTTTTTTGTCTTTTCTTTTCCTTTGGTTACTAGTGTAGATAATAGTTCATCCTTATATTGCTAATAATATTTTTACATTAATACGTAATATCGTTGATACTTTTACTATTAGTAAAAAAATTACATCAATTTTAGTTGATAACCTAAGCAACAATTTAGATGATGCTCAACTCTACAAAAGGAATTATATCTTAGGTTATATGGAGCTTTTTTCTTATTAATTAAATCCATATATCATATAATGAATCTGTGAGTGCGTAAGAGGGATTTTGTTAAATTAGTCCAGATATAGAAAACAAATAAGATGAGCTGTTTTATATAAAAAAATGTTTGTCATATCGATTACAATTTGTTAAGGAATTGTACATATCTTTTGATAAGAGGACTACAAAGTTGGTACAAGATGTATAACATAAATATAAGGCCAAAATTTAATAAATATCCATCTACTAGTGGCGGTGGCGGTGCGGAAGACCGGAAGGGAGAACGGAGAGGGAGACCAGTGGCGGCGCGGGCGGTCCGGCACAACGGTAGCACCGGCACCAACAACGGTAGCAACGACGACGGCAGCAGCAATGGCAATGGCAGCCGGCAGAGGGAACGGAGGCGCGGGCCGCCGGAGGGGCGGCGCGGCGGACGGCCGGAGGCGGTCCGGCGTAATTTTCAACTTCATTTAATTTTAATGCTCAAATTACCAAAATACCATTACTAATATTAAAAAATAAAAAAATATAATACAAAAAATATTTAAAAAATTTTAATTGGTGCCACATCAGCGAGATTAGTGACATGTTAGTCTAATTAATCGAATAAGGGCATCACGTTCCTAAATTTAAAGTAGAAGGACATGAAAGGTCCAAAAATAAGTTGAATGGTATGAATGCCTAGAAGTCGATAGTAGAGGGGTATTTACTAAATTTTGGTCTAAATATAATTATATGCATAAGATGTTGAAAGTAAGCATAGACTATAAAATTATTATTGCAAATTTTCACAACAGTAAGCAATCTTAGAGGTTATTAAAAAGTAATTGGAATGATACTATTATGCTTAGAGATTTTATACAAGTGTTTCTGAACGCAATAGAAATCAAACTGATAATTTTTTACAAAATATATATACATTGTAAGCACCACTTTATGATATAATATTCTAGGAACTATTAAGACCACAGAACTAGTGACGTTGCAGATGAAGCAGACGATGATTTTAACTTATCATACGAACCATTGAGGCAACACAATAACAAGCTGCAATATCATCCCACTCTATGTTACCTCTTCGTAGTTAACTAGATACTAACTAGTTGATTATGTGATTCTAGATCAACGAAAAATCCGAATGTTTGGTGTGGTGGAGGAATTAGCCACTAACATGTACTTGAAGCTATAGCTCGTAATCTACTAACACCTTATGATTCTACAATTGCTTCATATTTATGTCACGTAAGTGCTCAAGTACTGAATGATAGAAGATATCGTCTAAATTCAATGACTTTAGAAATATATGTATAAAAAACTAGAACGATACTACAAGAAGTAATTAAGGATTAAGGACAAAACCATGAAGATGAAATTTTTTCGAAAGAAGCAAAAAAAAAAAAAAAAAAAAAAAAAAGAAGATTAATTTTCAATAAGTTTTGACTTTTGTAATCATAATTACATTTAAATTTTTAGGTCAATTGAAACTTCATGTAATTTTCCATGTATATTGCAACATTATGATTAATCTATGAATAAAAATTATTTTAATTTTTGATAACTTAGGTTTTATTTATTTTTTTCTAATTTGCAGTAAAGCTTTTCTTCAATGCAATCCGGGCAGGCTGACCTGACCCGCATGGATCCCGGTTTGGTGGGACAACAGGCCGAGCGTAGGGTTGAGCATTTGGTCAACCCGAATTGAACCAAGCTGACCCGAAATTCTAGAGATCGATCCGAACCGAATAACATTGTGCTCAAACCGATCCTAATTTAATTCAACCAGAACCGATTTGAACCGACTAGGTTCAATACGGGTAGGTTCGTCTTGATTCGAATAACGGCACTTCTTTAAAATAATTTAGGTTCGGGTTGACCCAAAAATCAGTAGACGGGGCGAAGCTGAAGGCAATGCGATTATGGATACATAGACAAATCATAGATCACGGCGGCGCGCAACGGACGGAGATGAAGCTGGAGGCAGTGCAATTAACGGACGAAAAGAGAGGGAGAGGGAGAACCCGTTGCTCGTCGGGGGAGAGAGAGAGAGAGAGAGAGAGAGAGAGAGAGAGAGAGAGAGAGAGAGAGAGAGAGAGAGAGGGAGAGAAGGGAGCAAAGCTTGCTGCTGGTTGAGAGAGAGGGAGGGAGGGAGAGAGAAAGAAGGTGGAAGCTAAGAGAGGGAGGGAGAGAGAGAAAGGGGCTAAGTTTGCTGACTGCTGCTGATTGAGAGAGTGGGAGCGTGGGAGAGAGAGAGAGAGAGAGAGAGAGAGAGAGAGAGGGCGGGCGGTGGGGAAGAAGCAGGCTGCTGGTGATGAGGGTCAGAAAAATTAATAACCCTAGACACTTTGTGGCCTATTAAGCCTACTCAAGGCCCAGTCGGTTTTTTCTTTTCTATTTTTAAATTTCGGGTAGAACCCGACCAAGTGAAATTATATACTCTAACTCGAACCAAATTGCAAGTACCGAATTGTCGGAAAGTCGACCCAAACTGAACCCAAAATTTTGACTTTGTTCGAGTCGATTTTTGGGGTAAGTTCGTGTAATACTCAATTTTAGCAGAGCCGAAATCCCGCCCTACGTGGGCGGAGCTGGCCTGGCCCACACTTTTGACATCACTATATACATGTTCAAATTTTCATTAAAAATAGTTTTATTAAATTTATAAAATTTTGAACACCATAAAGTTCATCATTTTTTTTCAGACAAAACTGCAAATTTCTTTAATTTTTGCTTTGAGTCGTATTTAGACCCTAAAAATGAGTTCTTTTTCCTAAAGATCAATTACGAAAACTTTAAAACAAGTATTTTTTTTTTATTTCTAATATTTTTAAAATATAATGAACTAATATTAAATATTTAGTATAATGTCTAATTCATAATTTATTTTTAATATGCTTTTTAAATTGTAAGTTTTAATTTTTACTTATATAAAATTTTGAATATTAAAAGATTTATTATAATGAAATACATAATGTTATTGTCACGCCCGACCCACACGGGCCCCGCGCCGTCTAAGTCACGGCTACACCACTCGACCGGGTCCTTTTGAAAATAGTGGATCCACTTGATGGTGCTAACTTAAGGCCTCCCAAATTTATAAGTCCAATTTTGCTCACCTAATCAAAGGGTATGAGACTAATATCACTCATCAAGCACACCTTCATGGGCCTATGGCCCAAGGACTTTGCTTTGAGCCGATTCGATCCCAAATCATGGGATATTACATTCTCCCTACCATAGGACATGACATCTTCGTCGTGCAGGACGGGTCACAGGCGGAAGCTCTAGCACAGTCTCTCCCCTCATAGGTGTACCGCCAGCAAACTCGGCCTGGCACGGCGAGGTCTCTTCCCTATCCGGGTCAATTTTCTCGGTCCGGTCCTCCTTCAGATATCGAGGCGCGTACAGACGACATGATTGCTCTGATACCATTTCTGTCACGTCCGACCCATCTCGGGCCCCGTACCGTCCAAAAATCTAAGCCGCACCACCCACTAGTCCCTTTTGAAAAGGGTGGATCCACTTGGTGGTGCTAACTCAAGGCCTGCCAAACTTATAAGTCCAATTTTTTTTCCCTAATCAAGGAGCACGAGGCTAATATCACCCCAACCACACCTTCATGGACCAATGGCCCAAGGCCTTTCATTTAGGCTGATTCGACCCAAATCATGGGATATTATAGTTATAGTCTAATATTATTTAAGTAATTGAAATACAAAATCAATTTTTTAGTTTGTTATTATTATTAATGTTATTTAAGAAAATATCAGCCGCGAAGGCAAGTGCTTCTCTACGGAGATAAGAGGTTAATTGGTTAGTAAATAATATTAGTAATAAGCATTGGCTTAATTGGTTAGTAAAATTAGAATCTACGATTAAGAGACATAAGTGAAAAGTTAGGAGTTCAAACCCACAATGGGAGGAGAATTATCAAAATTTTACATTTTCGAATGAGATTTGTCTTATCTTCTGTAGCGGTGGGGATAGTCGTGAAAAATCAAGATGAGAGTAGCAGCAGAGCCACGTGTCATCATTTTATTATTGCAGGTTGTGCAATCTCATGTGAAACCCCACATTCAGAATGGAAAAATCACATATCAATCCCTTTGAAAGTCTTTGCAAACTAGCAAATAATTTTGAATTTGTTACAAATTAATGTTTATATCGTATTTGTGTCAGAAGCATTTTGATTATTATATAAGTATTTTCTCAAAAATTATATATAAGTATTTTCTGAAAAATTATAAATATAACTAAATATTATATTCAAAAATTTTTCACAAAATATTTTTAAGTATGTGTTTTGAGATTTTAATGTCTTAGTAGATTTAATTCGTTAACCTGCTAATGTTTTGGAGCCTTAAAAACCAACTTAAAAGTATTTTTTTAAGAAAAATTTTGAATTAAAAATAATATTTTAATATAATTTATAATTTTGGTTTTAAATTTTTTTTTAAAAAATAGATATTTTAGGATGTCGAAAATAACGAATTTTAAATAAAAAATTTATTCATAAATAAATTTAAGTAAACTACAAATCAGCCCCCAAATTATTTTGCTTTACGTTGCTCCCCCCCTCCCCGGGAATTTTCTATTCGTACGTAAATACTCCTATTTGTGTATAATCATTTTAACACCCTAAAATATATATTTAGAAGTTTTTTTTTTTTTTTTTGAAAACCTTTAAATATAAAAGTTTTAGATCTCGAGGAGATCCATAATTTTTCATGTTGAAAGTTTTTTGAAAAACTACTTTTATATAGATATTTTGGAACTTCGAATAGATATTTTGGGACGTCGACCCGTAAACCTGTTGGAATAGAATAACCCCAATAATATCTATTTAGAAGTATTGTTTTGAAAAAATTTACAGAATGAAAATTGTAAATTTTAATAACAACTAAAACTATTATGTTGAAAAGTTTTTCAAAAATATTTCTAAATTATTATTTTAGATCTCCGAAGCGTTAACAGGTACATAGGTATTTTTGTCCGAAAAAATAAATTTCGGAAGCGGGGGCTGAAACGATGATAGCAATCCGCGGAGGCTGATCCAATGAAAGTTTGCACTTGGGAACCGGCATGTAATTACCCCAATAAATTTCGGGCTAATAACATATCAGCCCCCCATTGTTTACAACACGCCAAATACAGTCCCCCGTTTAAAAAAATGGTCGTTTCAGCCCCCGAAAACTGTTTAGGATTTTTTTCGGACGAAAATATCCATGTACCCGTTAACAGTTTGAACGCCAAAAATATCTATCTACAAGCATTTTTTGAAAAAAATTTTAACATCAAAGTTGATCTCGACGAGATTTACAACTTTTATGTTAAAAAATTTTCCAAAAAATATTTCCAAACAGGTGATTTCGGGTCCGAACTGTTAACAGGTCGACCCGTAATCTGCTAAACAGTTCGGACGCCGAAAATACCTATCTAAAAGTATTTTTTGAAAACATCTTTAACATAAAAGTTATAGATATCGTCGAGACTACAACTTTCATATTAAAATTTTTTCCAAAAAATATTTTTAGATAGGTGTTTTAGGCATCCGAATAGTCAGAGGCATTTTCGTCCGAAAAAAAATTCAAACAGCATTCGGAGGGCTAAAATGGACGTTTTTTGAAATAAGAGGCTGATTTGGAATGGAAACTTGAAAATGCGGGCTGATATGTATATATCCTATAAAATTTTAAAGGGAAGGTCTAATATGCAAGTCTCCCGTTCAGATTTCTGTGGATGGGAAATGAAAGTTCATCCAGTGAGTGCCACTGAAACTCTGAATGAGTTCTTTCTCTTACTTTCGAGGTCTGATATCTCCCAATTTTTTAATTTAATTTAATTTAATTTTTCTTTGTTTTATTTTTACTCATTTACGTTTCGTTATCCTCTCACTTTGCGGATCTCATCAAGTGAATCATATTTGGAATTCTTAATTTTGGTTTTTCGTTTTAATGTGGTTTTGTAGATAGTTTATAGTATTTGAATTTGCGATGTGTTTTGTCGTTTTTTTTTTTTCCTTTCTTTTTCTTCAGGGGAACATTTTGAAACTTTATCACGATAAACTTAGTCATCACCTCCATACTGGATAACTTGGAGAACTCCTTTGTATCTAAGTTTATAGGTTAAATTTTACTTGCTTATTTTTCTTATTTCGTTTTATTTGTTGATTAAGACTAGGGTTTATGATGTTAGGAGTTTATAAGATGATGTGTGATTGCATTTTGCATTTTTGTTTGTTAAGGTATTCAATTCTCAACATATCTGATTGCATTATGCTTTTTTGTTTGTTTAAGGTATTCAGTTTTCAACAAGTTTGCTGTAGACTGGTAATGTGTGAGTATTCTTTTATTGTCATGGGATACGAGGATACAATTTATTCATTGAACCCGTTAATCTATTTTGAACTATTGATGGTGTACATAGATGGGAAAGTAGACCTTGTCTGATAAAGGATAACGTTCTGCTGATAAAAGTCGAGGGGATCTTCAAAATGCTGGGATGGTTGTGACCGTTGTTACGGGCCTAGGAGTTTGGCCAAAACTAGGCCCGTGCCCTTGGAGCGCCTTGGGATTTGGTCAAGGCAAGGCCAAACCTGCTTAGGTGAATTCTCTAGAATTCGCATAGAGCCCCTTGGGCCTTGGCCAAGGCAAGGCCAAGCCTACCTAGAGGAATTATCTAGAATTCTCTTGAATCCTTGGTTGCCACAAAAGTTGCTAGGGAAAAGCATAACTTTGTAACACCGTGACCTACACACAACTAAGGTTTTGTTCTTTGCAAGATTGACAGTGATGTTCAGGAATTATTAATTACTTGCCTGATAAAGTGATGGTAGTTTATTAGGAGGAACTGTGTAATGTTTTGAATAAGAATCTAAAACTGAGCAGGTGGCAGAGAGGGATATTTGTAGTTTGGTAAACAGCTGCCTAAGAATGTAGCTAATAGTGTGGCTCAGAATCATGAGAATGCAGCCGACAATGTGGCTAAGTGTCCTGCATTCATGTTGATAATATTAATAATATTGATGTGGTCAGGTCAGGTGCTGCCTATTAGTTTCAAAATGATATACTTGATAATGTTGAGGAGATTTTGCTCTAACTCAGAGAGTGAAAGCTTGGCGTGTTATATCGTAAGAGTTTCAAACAGAGGAGGTTGTATAAAGTTGACCAATAATTCTTATTAGCCAAACCTGCAAACTCGGAGTACTGTCGGTGCAAAGTTTCCATGGATAGCGTAAGATTGTACCATAGAAACTCTTGGCAGATGTTCAATATAGCCAGTCTACTTCCAAGATCTGGTAAGATATCCAATACCATTGGCATTTAATAAAAAACATGCAAGTTTTTGTTCTCTTACAAATTACAATGCTGAGAAGATGTTTTTGTTGGCGTGTCGCCAATCAGGTGTCACCCACAGTATTTGAGACTCGGAACATTGTAAGTACAGGTTTTGAGAGAACCCATATATGAAACTCAATATTTTTGGACGCTAATTTTTTGATTTATTTCATTATTTAATTGGTGGCGTTTTGTTATTTGTACACGTCTTAAGCTGGCCTCAATGCTGATTCACCTTTTAGGATTTCTCCATCTAGTTTTTCTTTTCCTCTTCGCAGGACTAGCTGAAGGTTGATGTTCAATTAGTCTGGCATATAGACAATCTTGTTCAATTAATGTGTTATCATGTCTAATTCTCCAACTTACCGGTCAATGACCTTAGGTTGATAACCAAATTACCATTCTAACAATATTTTGAAGGCAAAGTAATCAATTGTCCAAGTTGAATTGATTAGTTTCGGGTTTGGTTTGGTTCAGATTAGAGAGATAAGAATGCTTGATGGGGTAGCCAAAGGCCGAGAGTGAAGGTGATCTCACTCTGGCAAGATCGCATGCTGGCGGCTGGGGGCAAGATCGCAAATTGCAGAGAGGAGGAAAGGCCTAGACATGAGGGGCGGCGGGTGATGCGAGTGGGGAGCATGATAATAAGAGAAATCCTATAGGCAGTTAAATACACGTGCTGTTCGGTTCAACGCAAACCGAACCTGAAGGCTCAACTCAAATCGACATCTGTAAACCAAATTCTTAGCTTTTGCATCAGAACAAAGCCAAGCCAAACCCAACTGAAATAAACGGTTATTGATTTTGGAGATCGGTCGGTATTGAACTCTTCAGCCCTAAGTAGCAGCTCTATAAATCATATAATTTCTGTTGCCTTCATAAATTGTATTCTGCAATTCCTAATCCTTAATGAAGAAGACGAATAGTCAACACAAAAAAAGTAATATGCTGAAATTATCCACGTATTTGGGATACCATGCATTCATATGCGAGGATATGTTATAATTAATGAGCATTTGTCATGAATATTTTCACCAAAATCTTTGAAAACAAAAAATAAAGCGAAATTGGTTCTTTAAACTTGCACCGTTAAGATTTAATGGTTTCCAAAAGTTTATAATATAAATAATTGACTGTCAAATCCAATTATGTAAACCACCTACATATATATATATATATATATATATATATATATATATATAACAATAAACATGACGACAACATCCTAGTTAAGTCCTGCAACGACGTGGTCTATGGAGAGTGTATGTACACCGTGTAACCATGCTTCTAAAGATCCTGTTTTCGTAGGACCTCGGTTTGATAAAGCAAATCTAAGACAAACGGATAAGCAATCACATAGGTTCCCAGGACAAAAAATCACACAGAGTATGCAGAATATAGATATGACCCACGCACTCGTCTTATAATGGTAACAATAAAATAGAAGAAATATAGATGCAAAAAAAATTAAATAAATAATACAAGGTATAAATAAAAATAAAAGCAAATGCACTATATAATCTAAAATACGATGTCACTATTCCTAACTCTGTGTCGCAGTCCGCTTGATCGAGAACTAAATTTTCGTCTACTTCTACAGAAGTAAGGTTATGTCAAATGGGTTTTCTCAACTATTTATAGGCTTATTCTTTTTTTTCTTTATTACTCGCTTGCCAAACCTATATATTTTTTAACTAATATAGTTGTTGGTCATCGCTTAACATGTCCAAACTATTACAATTTTCTTTCCCTCAAATTGTCCTCAATTGAGGCCATCTGAAGTTTTTGTTTAATTTTTTGATTCCATATTCTATCTTTTAGAGAGTGATTATAGATCCAACGCAGCATCCTCGTCCGCAACCTTCATCTGATGGGTATGCTGACATTTAACTGGCCTATCTTCGAAGCCATATAACTAGTTGGTCGTATAGCTGTATGGTAGTATTCCTGACGCCATCATCTACTTAAACCAACAAGCTTTGGTCTGATGGATGACATCTTCGTCGATATCTCTATTCTCTTATAAAATGGAGTCTAAGTACTTAGAAAACGCCTTTGGAGGGATATTGTCGATCCTATCTTTATTTCACAATGCTCATGCATGTTATCAAGGCTAAACTTATATTCCATAATTTAATTTTGGCTCTGCTTAGTGTAAAACCATTTGATTCAAAAGCAACTCACCATTGTTCTAGATAAGCACAAAATCCTTCCTTCGTGTTATCACAAGCACAATGTATCAACCAAAAGTATGCACCAGAGAACGTCATCTTGAATATGTCTTATCAACTCGTCCATAATCAAAGCAAACAAGAAAGAGCTCAACGCCGAGCCCTGGTGTAGACCAATGATGATGGAAAAGGTTTCTGAATCGCCCATGTTCATCCTAATGTACGTAATAATGTTCTCGTCTATATTTTGGATGGATTTAATATAGGCTATGCTGAATTCCTTTTCTTCTCTAAGGTTCATAACAGCATCTCTCTTAGGACCCTATCATATGCTTTCTCCAGGTCAATGAAAATCATATGTTGATCTTTCTATCTTTCCCGGTAGTACTCCATTGTACTTTTAAGAAGGTGAATCGCTTTTCGTGGTCGATCTTCTTGACATGAAGCCAAACTGATTGTCCATGACGCCCGCCTAGTGTCTTAGCCTCCTCGCTATTACTCTCTCCTAGAGTTCCATGATATGACTCATGCGTTTAATGCCATAATAGTAAGATCAATCATGCACATTGCCTTTGTTCTAATATAACAAGAGAGTACTCTTCCTCCACTCGTCTTGCGTTCCTTTAGTTGATAGGGTTTAGTTAAATAGTTTCATAAGCCGAAACAACACCTCTGTTGACTGTCCCCTGGACATTTCTAGCTTCTAGAGGTATGTCATCAGACCCGACTGCTTACCCCTCCCCATCTTCTTTTAACGCCTCACACACTTTATATTTGTTGATGCGTCTAATACGTACAGCTCCGAGACTTGTACGAGTCTTGCAGCTTGCCCAAATGGACCTCAAAGTCTCTGCTTGGACAAGCTGCAAGACTCATACAAGCCTTGGAACTATATATATATATATATATAATAAATATCGATAGAATAAACAGGCCAATGAACCACAGATGGGCAAGATGGGCCTGTGAATAGGCCGAATGAAAACATTCCTTAACAATAGTCCATATGTCGATAAGTGACACTTGAACTCTCACGTACATTTTGAATCACTGGCTTTACACGAGATACGCTGGGAGGGGGCATTCGTCGTGTGATTTTTTTTTAATTTAAAATTATTTTAAAAAAATTACAAAAAATAAAACTAATATCGAATATTTGAAAAATAAAATTCACTCGTTAATTAAATTGGCAAGTGGGTGCCACCTAGACACAGAGCATATTTACGCTGCCATGTTGGCGACTACTCTCGCAGTCTAACTGGCGAGGGCAATCGTCAGTTATAGTGGGAGAGCTCTCATCACTTAAATTGGTGAGCGCTTAGTCAAAGTGGCTTGGACATCTGGCTTTTTAATAGCTCATAGGTTCTACTCCTCTAACCAACACTTTATTATTTATTTTTTTGTTAATATTTACTATTTTTTTTCTTTCACCCTTTATTTTTATAATTAAAAAAAATTAAATTTCTAATTTTTATTTTTAAATTAATTTTAAAAATCTAAATTCTGAACTTTGAACTTTAAAAATCAAAAAGTGAATTTAATTTTAAAAATTTAAATTTTAAGACTCGAATTTTAAAACATAAAACACGAAACTTGAAATTAAAATAAAAATCTGGTTTACAAACTTTAATTTCAAATTCTATAATTCGTTATGTATTTTTAAATTTTACAATTCGAACTTACAATATTTAAATTTTAAATCATAAATTTAAAAATTAGATATTAAATTTGAATTTTCAATATGCATTAAATTTAAAAATTAAATTTAGTATTTTAAATTAAATTAAAATTTTAAAATTTAATTCATATTGAAAATTAGAAACATAAAATTTGAAATTAAACTCTAATTGTGAATTAAATTTTAAAATTTGAAACATAAAATTTGAAACTGGAATGATGAAATCCGAAGTTAAACTTTGAAACTACATTTGTATAGTTTCGAGAGTTTCATGTTTTAAATTCGAATCTTAAATTTAAATTAAATTTCAAATTTTAAAATTTAAGAGTTGGGTTTAAAAGTTAAATTTAAATTGTGAAATTTAAAAAATAATTTTGAATGTCGAAATTCGAAATTAAATTTGAAAATTATATTTCTAATTTCTAATTTTTAATTTTATGTTTCACATTTTAAAATGTAATTCGAAATATTTAATTAAAATTTTTAAATTTAATTCATAATGAAAATTCAAAATTAATTTCTAAATTTAAAATTTATGATTTGATTTAAATATGTAAGTTTGAATTGTAAATATAAAAAATACATAATGGATTATAGAATTCGAAATTAAAATTTGTAAACTAGATTTATATTTTAATTTCAAGTTTTGAGTTTTTTTTTTTTTTTTTTTTTTTTTAATTCGTATCTTAAAATTTAAAATTTGAAGATTCATTTTTTGATTTTTAAAATTTGAGGTTCAAAATTTAGAATTTTAAAATAATATTGAAAATTAAAGTTAGAAATTTAATTTTGAATTATAAAAAATAAATGGCGAAAAAAATCATAAATGTTAAAAATAAATAATAAAATGTTGGTGGGAGGATTAAAACTTATGACCTATTGAATACAAGCCAAATGTCCAAGATATTTTGACTAAGGGTTCGCCTGTCTAACTAGCAAGAGCTCTCACCACTGGCGAGTGGATTTTAGTTTTAAAAAAAATTTGATATTAGTTTTTATTTTTGTAATTTTTTTTTAAAAAAAATAATTTAAAATTAAAAACAAAAATCCTCATCGTGTTCTCCCACGAGAAATTTCTTTTTCTCGTCACCTCACGTTTCCCTCCCTCTCTCTCTCTCTCTCTCTCTCTCTTTCTCTCCCTCCCCATTTACCAACGTAGTGCCCCCAAAACGATAACGTTAGTTTTCTGCAATTCTGCGATCTAAGCATTGCAGTGAAGGTATGAGCTCTCAATCTCCATTTCCCTTTGACTGGATGGCTGTCAGTGTAGCTATCTAGCAAAATGGATTTGACAGTCAATTATTTTCGATATCTATGCTTTGTTGTTTGTTCAAGGTATTGGATTTTCAACATGTTTGTTGTAGACAGATGATGTGTAAGTATTCTTTTATATAGTCATGGGATACGAGGATACAATTTATTAATTATCGAACCCGATAATTTTTGTATGAACTAGTGATGGTGTGAATGGGAGGGAAAGTAGACCTGATTTTATCAAGGATTACGTTTTGCTGATAAGAGTCGAGGGGCACTACAAAATGCTGGGATACAGAGGTTGAGACCATGACCTACACACAGCTAAGGTTTTGTGCTTTTCAAAATCGTTAGTGATGTTCCGGAAATTATTAATTACTTGCCCAATAAAAAAGTCATGGTAGTGTATTAGGAGGTGCTGTGAATATTTGGAATAAGGAATCTAAAACTAAGCAGGGGCTGAGGCAGGATATTATAGTATGGACACAGCACCTAAGGGGATGCGCTAACAATGTGGCAATATCTGAGAATGCAGCTGACCAATGTTGACAAGAGTCCTGTATTTCATTGTTGCTTACGTAAATAATATTGATGTGGTCAGGTCAGGTGCTGCCTATTAGTTTCAAAATGATATACTTGATAATGTTGAGGAGTTTGAAGAGCATGATTCTCTTGATAGCATTAATGATTTTGCTCTAACTCAGAGAGTGAAAGCTTGGCGTGTTATATCGTAAGAGTTTCAAACAGAGGAGGTTGTATAAAGTTGACCAATAATTCTTATTAGCCAAACCTGCAAACTCGGAGTACTGTCGGTGCAAAGTTTCCATGGATAGCGTAAGATTGTACCATAGAAACTCTTGGCAGATGTTCAATATAGCCAGTCTACTTCCAAGATCTGGTAAGATATCCAATACCATTGGCATTTAATTTTTATTAGCTCCTTTGGTTAAAAACATGCATGTTATTGTTTCCTTACAAACTACAATGCTGAGATGTTTTTGTTGACATATGGAGTGTGCCAATCAAGTGTCACCCATAGTATTGTGATCTCATCTCAAGAAGAGAATTAACAACTGGGACGATTCCCTAGACATTGTCTATTAATGTTTAAAGTTGCAGAATAGATAATCCGAGAAGTCGTCAAAATAAAGATTCAAAACATTGTATGTTCAGGGTTTCAGAGAACTCATTACAAAACTCAGTTTGTGGTAAAAGTCGAAAGAGTTCTAACTTTTGATGCAGTTTGTTTTGTTTATAAAACGTGATATTTCATATATTTTTGGACGCTAATTATTTGATTGATTTTGTTATTATTTAGTGGTGTTTTGTTATTACAATGATTAACTACGACGACTTAAGTGGAGAATCTTGACGATCAAAGATAATATATTTGTACATATCTCAAACTTGCCTCAGATGAGCATTCACCTCTTAAGATTCCTCCATTCCTCCTTTTTGTAGGGCTCGCTGAAGGTTGTTCAATTAATCTGGCATATAGACAATCTTGTTCAGTTAATTTGTTTGGTTATCATGGATAGTTGTTCAACTTAGTAGTCAATGACCTTAGGTGTTAACCAAATTACCAATTGAACAGTCGTTTGAAGGCAAGCTAATTAATTTTATCCAAGTTGAATTGATTCTTTCTGGTTTGGTTTGGTTCAGTTTAGAAAGCAAAGAATGCTTGAAGGGGTAGCCAAAGGCCAAGAGTCATGGTGATCTTGCCGCTGGCGAGATTTCGGGGTGGCAGCTGAGGGCAAGATCGCAAATTGCAGAGAGAAGGAAAGGTTTAAATCCAAGGCGCAGTGGATGATGTGAGCCAGGAGCATGAAACTAAGAGAAACCCTAGAGGCGGTTGTATACCTATGCTGTTTGGTTCAACCCAACCCTAAACCAAACGTCTCAACCTAAACCGAAACCTGTAAACCGAATTTGTCAGCTTTTGCATCAGAAAGAAAACCAAACCAAACTGAACCCAAAATAACTGGTTATTTCGTGTAGAGTTTGGTCGGTACTGAACTATTTTTCAGCCCTAAGTCGCAGATTTATAAATCTTATGCTTTATGTTGCTCTCTTTAATTGTCATCTGCAAACCCATGATCCTTAATTAAGAAGACCAATAGTAGAAGGAAACTTTGCTTATGCGGAAATATCTACGTATTTGGGAAAGACATGCATTCATATGCGAGGATATGTGATAGTGAATGATCATTTGTCATGAATGTTTTAAGCACAATCTCTGAAAAAGAAAAGCAAAGCCAAATTGGTTCTTTTAAATTGCCATAAATTACTATTGCACCGTTAAGATTTCATGGTCTCCAATATTTGACTTTCTTTCACAATTCATATCTATTACGTTGTTATCCAAAGGTGAGTGACTAGTGATTCTGGACTGAGTAGGTATGCCGTTTGTTCTTATGTATTTATGCATCTCTCTTGACAGCTGATGAGAAGAAAATTGGACCAGAATGCTGAAAATCATGCTTGCATGTTGTAAAATCTATATATCAGAAAGTCGAAATGCTCTAGCTCTCGACTCAATAGAGCGAGCAGCCAAATTGTTTCCAAGAATTGTTATCATCAACAAATTCAAGGACGAGGCCTACAATAGGGTAGGCTACACTCTGGTCTCAGATTTCGAATCGGATGCTTCTTGCCTTGAGAAAGCAGTATCCAGCATGGTCAAGTCGGCCTTTGACACCATTAACCTAGAACGGCATTGTGGGTCCCATCCCCGTCTGGGTGTGGTAGATCATATCTGCTTCCACCCTCTTTCTAAAGCCTCACTTGATGATGCTGCAGGCATTGCAAGATCTGTCGCAGCAAACATTGGCCACAATCTTCAAGGTATGAAATTCTTAAAGACAGAACTCTATAGGACTTAAAAAATTAATTTAAATTTGGTCTCTGGACTTGTATTTAATAAAAAAAAAAAAGAGTTTCTAAACTTTGTGATATTAAAGAAGCTTGAGATGTGCTACTATTGAGGCTAAGATTTCTATTGTCTGACACTTTTTCAATAATACTGTTGATATTCCAAGTAAAATATTTTGATATTATTGCAGTGCCAACCTTCTTATATGGAGCAGCACATAGGGAGGGCAGGACCTTGGATGTAATCAGGAGAGAACTGGGATACTTTAAACCCAATTCAGAAGGAAACCAGTGGACCGGTGGATTTGAACTGGACATGCTGAATTTAGATCCCGATGAAGGCCCTGCTCGATTGGATCTAACCAAGGGCGTGGTGGTTATTGGTGCTACCAGGTGGGTGGACAACTACAATGTACCACTCTTCTCTACAGATATTGCCAAAGTTCGAAAGATTGCTAGAAGAGTGAGTGAAAGAGGAGGTGGCCTCAAGTCGGTTCAAGCTATGGGTCTTGTACACAGCAAAGGATTGTCGGAGGTTGCTTGCAATCTTCTTGATCCAAGCGAAGTTGGAGCTGATCTGGTTCAGGATCAGGTAGAGCACCTCGCTAAAGAAGAGAGTATAGCTGTCGGCCAAGGCTATTTCACGGACTTTCCCCAGGAGAAAATTGTCGATATGTACTTGAGATCAGGCAGTGCTAGCAGTGTGAGATGGTAGGAAAGCCTACACATTTTCAAATTGGTAATTCTTGTAGTTGGTTCTCTTATATCAAATCATCAAAAAGTTTGAAATATGCTGATGTTTACACAATGTTTGTTCGAATATGTCGATGGTGCATGTTTATTGATTTCATACCAAGCTAGAACCAAATAGAAGGGTGCAACGCCATTCGCTCCTTGGTGCAAGGGTTACGCACCTTGGCCGCTGCGAAAAAATTTGGTCGGGTTTCGTGTGGTTATACGATAGTGCCCTGTCCACCTAGTATTTGGAAATGAAAAATTAGATGCCCAACTTTGTAACCTTAGAACATGTTTTTTGGTTATCATGAAACATAAGTTGGACGAGTGGTTTTACAAAGAAGTCAGCATAATTGGTTGATAAGTTCATGGAAACAAGGATCTTTATTGCACTGGTCCCAACATGGGAGCATGGCATATATCATTACTAATTAGTGCTGATGCAGTTACCATTTTTCTTTGTGGTATATAAGATTATAAATCTTTTTTAGTGAAAAATGCGTTTCATCTTTGTTTAGTGAGCAAAAATAACCCTTCCATCCCGCCTACCCTCCCTCTCCCGCTTGCTCTCCCTCTTTTTTTTTTGTCCTAAAAGGACGGTTATTTATCAGTAGTCGATATGATCTTCATTTAATCTGCATTATATTTTTAAGAAAATCGGAACTATGCCTTTATTAGAAAAACATATGTGCGATAAAAATTAGCAAAAGGTTAAAAGATTACAAAAGGAGAGTAACTAGAGTCACTAAAATTTACAGTTCACAACTACAAATATAGAAAACTATAACAACCAAATATTCTCTATTTAGAGGTTGGTTGAAAAACTCTTTGTCGGCTCTCATATTGTCGGCTCTAATATGAGAACATAGCCTCTCTGCCTTGCAGTTATTGTAACGTGTGAATGCCCTTAGCAAGCTTGCTGCACTTCCTGGTAACTTGAAAAATCTTTCATGGAGAGAGTTATAGTGCTTGAATTACAACATTAATAGAACAGAAGTTGCTATTGAAATCGGAATATATATAGTGCATATTCCGATGCACATGTACAATTCAAAACATAAAGAGGCTTCAGGGCCCTGATGAATTAGAGACTAGTTTTTAATGAACAACATTGTTTACACTAGATTTTAATCACTTAGCAATAGTTTCAATTTAAGCGTTTGGATTAATAGCTATGCATGGATTATTTGATTGATTTATTAATTTATGTCATGTACCAAAATGGTCGAATGGAAGGTAGCTGACTGTTAGTGGTGGCGTGGTTGCTATGGTTCTGTAGAATTCAAATGGAGACGTTGATTGTGGATCGTTGGATTTACTTAGCTGACTTAATTCCAGCCGTCCGTTGGATTTATTTTAGTCGTCGGATCAGATCTAATGGAGTTCATCAAGGCCGTGGATTCTTAAGAGGATTTCTATTGTGTGCGAGCGGGAAAAACTGTTATGGGGGCATTTATGTAATCTTTCATTTTCTTTGAAGTATATAGAGCTGATCAACCAGCTCATGGAGGGGCGCGTTATCGGGAGCATTTGTTTTCCATTTACCTTGTTTTTATTTTCAGTTTTTCTTCAATTCAATTCAGTCTACTGTAATTCTTCTTTTCATTTAGTCGTAATGATTCATAGACTTGTGAAAACCTGTGAAATCAATTCGATTTTCACACAAAATAGTTGCTCTTGTCGTGTTTGATGAATTGACTGATTTCAGTGATAGTTCCGACGATGTTTCTCCGGCGAGGGACATTACAATTTATTTTAAATTTCTGTTGTAAATTTGAGTTCTAAATTATGAGTGGTCGTCTTTGGTTCTAGCATAATTCTTTCGTACGTCTGAGTCTCAATTAGTTTCGGAGTTTCTACATATCAGCCCCCGTTTTTCTTTTTTCACCCAAGTCAGCCTCTGAAACGCGTTTTCAGGGGCTGATTTGGGCGAAACGCAAAATAGGGGGGCTGATATGTAGATATCCGATTAGTGTCTGCATTTTGTTTGGTAGACAGTGACAGCCATGCGGCGGATGGATGCCTGGCCGCTAAGACCATGAGCACCACAGTGTTGAGTTTATTGGGCCTAAATAGTAAAAATACACGCAATTTAATTTCTGAAAAATATAAATTAAAACAGAAAATTTAGCACTAAACAAATAATAGAAAAGTATTTACAAATTTGTGACGGGCCCGGAGTCTCACCGCCCCGCTATCCACGCAAAAACCACCACACACGCATCGGAAACTTTTAAATACACCGTGCATGGTTTCCAAATTCATTTATTAATCACTTTTCAAACTTCTTTAAAAAGGACTCCGAGCCCGAGCCTAGAACTATTGGGCACGTGTCGAGCATCGCGAGGGAGGCGGTTCTGCTTCACATGGAACCGTTCATATTTTGTTAGTGATCCAAATGCATCAATCTCCCTCATTTGATACATAAGCATAAAAAACAACTAAGGTTCTCAAACTCCTTTCGGTACGAAAATCATTTCGATATGAATTACGAATAATATTTTTTCTAAAACTTGGGAATTGTCACATTACCTTTAGATATGTCCCAACAATCCTCCCAAAAGCTTATAAGTCAAAATAATTATCATTTAAATCGATTTTCAAAATCTTATTCCAGAGCTTATTTACGGTCGACCGGAATATACTTTCGGTCGACCGAAAGTTTGTGAAAACAAATAAACAAGGTCGAACCGAACATATCCGACACACCCGAACACATCCAACACATCCGAACACGTCCGAACACGTCCGAACACTTCCGAACACATCCGAACTTCGAATGTATCCGAACACCACGAACACCTCGTGAACTCCACGATCACATCGCGAACACCAACTTTTCGGTCGACCGAAACTTCAGAATCAGAAATAACATTATTTCAAATATATTTTTACATAAAGACTCAAAATCCCATTTTTCAACCAAAAATGTAAAAACATGCATGCACACACGTGCATCATACATTTATACAATGCTCAAAATTTTTCAAACCAGTTTTGAATCCCAAAAATCCTATTTTAAAGCCAAGATATGTTATTTATACCAAAATACGGAAAAGTATTTACATAAGGGTTTCAAAATCTACATTTGCCCTTAAAATCCAAAACCGAAAAATGTATAATACCCTATACATGGTTCTAAACATGCTCAAACATATACATGTGTGTAAGTACTTTCTTTCCACACTTTTATACAATTACCCACCTATACGACTAGGTATACAAAAATAGGAATTTCCTAAGTGTTTATAACCAACACTTAACCCCCAAAAGCTATACCTCAAAATTACTATAGCTATGGATTCCCCTCTCGCTCACTCTAGTGCCTAAGCACCCTCGGCCGGGGCCTTTCCCGAACTACCTGGATCTGTAAAAGAGAGGAAGAAAGAGCGTGAGTCAAACCGACTCAGTGAACGGCGCCGTTGCATTTGTCCATTCCAAATGTTCCACAGGGCACAACATCACCAAAAAGAGAACCACATATATGTAAACATGTATAAAAACACAAAGCCACGTAGGGCACCACACATAAAGACATAAGCTAATATACACAATTAGATCACCATGTTAATTATGTCAAGTTCGCCACCCAACCCAAATCAAAACTATACCATTGTATCCATGGATTATGTTTAGGGTGAAATCACTAACCCAACCAGTTAGTTCCTCTCATGTTATTTAGGTACCCGAATGACCCACGGTACCAAGGTTGGCTACCCGCTTCTAGTGCACATCCGAAGCAGCAAACCTACGATAGGGGCGATCCACGGCGTCCCGTTAAGAGATACTAGTGCCCGATGCACCCTCCGGAAGCCACAACCCTGAGCCTCGCACTCCGTAGAACCAACTCTGGCCAAGGAGTGAAGGTGAAATTTTTTCACCCTACGCCTACCGGCCTCAATAAAGACATCATTCATTAAGATTAACACTCCCGTTGTTAACCGCTCGTCATACCGCCACCCTAGTCGGTATAACCACACGACCTCCGGGTACTAGACGAGCTTACAACTAAACCGCGCTAATCTTAAAATCAATCTACCAAGAGTATCACAAGAGCAGGTCCGCTCACGTACTTCAGCCGGGTAAGAAATAACCGCTAGGCAACACAAGCGTTTATGTCACACCCTGTTACTAAAGTGCCGCTAGAGTAAGGTCCGCTCTCGCACCTATCCAAGTAAACATTCCACATAGCTAACTAGGGGTGTTCAAAAAAATACCCGACCCG